>MU185532.1:110579-121070 GCA_016904865.1 Pissodes strobi
ATTATGCACATATATTGTGCATTCTCTGCTAAATTTAGTCTTATGTTTTATTTCTTTAACTTTACTTGGCAATAGGTTGTATGCTTTGGGAGCAAGATATGTAAAGTATTTCAGATTGATATTCTTTAAATTTATTGGTATACTTAGGTTTCTCCGGGTTTTTGTTCTTGTATTGTAAGAATAATTTATACTATTTCTAACAGATTCATTTACATGTATATATGTACAAACAGATGTTATATAAATGGTTCTTATGTTTGTCGTTTGTTCATTAAACAGAAGCTTAGAAGGATACAGTCTATTTTTCTTGTATATTAACTTTAGAATATATTTTTGTATGATATTTAGTTTATACAGAGCATTGTTAAACATTCCCCCCCACACCAGTATACCATATCGTATTAATGACTCTAGAAAGGACTTGTAGACTATAATTATCTCTTTAGTATTTAAAAAAGTTCTTATAATATAAAATTTATAAATTAATTTTCTGATTCTGTTAGTCAACTAGTCTATATGAGGTTCCCATTTAAGATGTTGGTCAATGATAATTCCTAAGTATTTTGTTTGTGATGTTTCCTTTATTTGATCATTATTTATTATCATATCTGAAAAATCTGGGTGATTTCTTATTGTCAGTGAAAATGCTATATAATTGGTCTTTGCCAAATTCAAGGTCAGTTTGTACGATTCTAGCCAGTTTTTTATTGATTTAAAGCCATCCATGGATTTCTGCCTGGCTTCCTCCCAGTCCTTACCACTAAACACCAGTGCTGTGTCATCTGCATAGGAAATAATGGAGCCATCAATATTTAACTTCAGAAGAGAGTTAATGTATATAATAAAAAGGATAGGGCCGAGAACCGTGCCTTGAGGTACGCCAATTTTGACTACTTTCTTTCCACTTAATATATCATTTATTTTTATTACCTGATTTCTGTTTTTTAAATAGCTTCGCATTAATTCTAACACAGGTCCTCTTACTCCATAATGTTCAAGAATCTCAAGTAGTTTGTTATGAGGCACCGTGTCAAATGCTTTAGCCAGGTCAAGGAATATCCCAATACATTTTCTGCCGTTGTTTAGATGACTGATTACTTCTGAAGTAAATTTGTGCAAGGCGTCTGTGGTACTACATCCTTGCAAGAATCCATATTGGCTTTGTGATAGAATATCATTTTGGACAAAAAAGTGCATTAGTTTGTCCTTGAGACACTTTTCAAAAATTTTTGCAAAACATGTTATCACGCTTATTGGCCGATAATTTCCTATATTCACTTTCAAACCCTGCTTATGAATCGGCGTGACCAACGAAACCTTGAACTCAGAGGGAATCATACCCGTCCTGAAAATCAAATTTATTATGTGACACAGCGGGATCATAATTTCCTGATGAGTCGCCTTTATCATTTTCGACGATACACCATCGATGCCCGGTGAACTGTGGTTTTTTAAACTTGAAATATGTTTTATTAAATCGTTTTGGGTGATTGGAGTCAAGAACATGGATTGCATGTTCGGATCTTCCATTTTGTGAGGAACGTCAGGAACAGGGATTAATTTTTCCATTTTAATTCCAACATTTGTAAAATATTCATTGCAGTAATCAGCCATTTCATTATCATTTAAAAAAGGTTCGCCATTTTCATTGTATATTTTAAGTTTGTTACTGTTTTTGACATTTCTTTCATTGGTTGCATCTTTTATTATTTCATACATTTTTTTTATATCATTCTTATTCTCATCAATTTGATTTCTATAGTAATTTCTTTTTTGTTTAGTTATTATTGTATTTAAGTGGTTTCGATATGCTTTATATTCATTATTTAGGTCTGTATTATAGTTTTTTATTAATTTTCGCTTTAATTTATCCCTATACCTGATAGAATTTATAATTCCATTTGTAATCCATTTTTTTAGCTTTTTATGTTGCTTTCTTTCGGTAATTTCAGTTTGTGCGGTTTTCATATGTGTTTTGTAAATGGACATGAATTTTTCCATTGCACATTCTGGATGGTCCAAACTGGTTACCAGAGGCCACTCTTGCTTTCTTAACAATTCCTTAAACCTATCCAAATTAACAATAAACCTCTCAGTTCCCTCCAAATCACCCAAATTACCATCCTCGTTAGTTCTGTCACTATGTAATGTACAATCTAAACCTATATTCAGCATGATTGGCAAATGATCAGTTACAAAACTATCAATAACAAAAGATTTTAGTTCTAGAGTGGGTTTATTCCTATATTTCACAAAGAAATGGTCCAAACTTGTATTAGAATCAGGTCTAGTGACAGTGTTTACATATGAAATATAACCCAACTGTGCCATTGTTGCCACGTAATTACTTACATCAGTATCTGTAGTATTTAATAAGTCTATATTAATATCCCCAGAGAAGATTTCAATGTGTTGATTGTTTATTGTTTCGAGATATTCTTCTAAGTCTTGTCTAAATAGTTCTTTTGGAATTGGTGGAGGTTTATATACTGCCGTTATGCCTAAATTAATGTTATTTACTTGACATATAATTCTACTTACTGTTGCCTGCGATTTCGGCAATGTGGTCATCGAAAAGTCTGGCTTCAAATTTGATCTTGCAAGTACTATTACACCGTCATTTTTGTTGTATTTAGCATTATTATAATACGTATCATACCCCATTATATTAAAATACTCTATAGAAGGTACCTGAAAGGTTTCACTTAATATTATAAAATCAGTAAAATGTAATTTGTAACTATCCAACAATAAAATTAAATTATCAAAGTTTTTTTTAATACTTCTTATGTTTAAATGCATTATGTTAAAAAGTTTTTTGTTAGTGTCTATTTTGTTATGAAGTTGATCCTTGTCCACTAGTTGAGCTTGAATAATGTCTCTTTTTTCAATATCATTTAAAATATCATCTTGTGGTAAAACAACCATTAATCCCCATAGTCTATTTTATTCTGTGTAATTCCAAGATGGTATTTTGTAGACGGACACTCCAGATCCCAAGTGTTATGTTGGACGTCATATTTAGTATTGTAGCTTTGATTTGCCTTGTAACAGTTGATGCATTTCCTTTGCTGGCTCCTACATGACACAGTGTCATGCTCTTCCCCACAATTACCACAGACAGTCCCATTATTACATTTATCGCCTTTATGATAATAGCCCTGACATTTAAAACATCTTGTAACTGTGATATTCTCATATACTGGACATCTGTTCCATCCAATGCACACTATTTTAGCGCTCATTATCTTCCAAAATGTAGAAGGAGAGCATTCGAGAAAAATTGTTGAGTATTCTTTTGTTTTGTTCTGCTTAACGAAAGCTACCATGAATGTATCTTCCCTGTCTATCCATTCATTTTGTTGCCTAATGCTCGTTTCAATTTCTTTGGTGTCATTGGTTCCTGTGTATCCTATTATTTTTATTCTCGGCAGTCTTTTTTTTGGTATTGTAGCGTCTAACTTATTTCCTAATTGTGTTTCTATTGCAGTTTTCAGTGTCTCAATTTCTTGTGTTGTTGTGCATTTTATGATCACACTGCCATCTTTCGCGTTTTTGAAATTTTTTACTCCCACTTTCAGTTCATTGGGCTTTATTTTGTTCATCATTAATTTTTTAGTTTCTTCGGCTTCCTGAGCTGTTTTTGGTTTAATGATTAGGGTTGGTAACTGGGGCGTTTTTTTATTCACAACGTTCGAATCTTTAGTCAGAATTCCAGCATAAGAAACACAGTTTACTTTATTGGGGGCCATATTTTCTTTTATTTCTTTTTTAAGTTCAACTACTTCCTTTTTTAGATTCTCAATTTCATTTATCATCTGGCTCATTACTTTTACCATTTCTGGAGTTTTTCCCAAAAACGCCTTACACTCCATACAAAGCAGTACTAAAACTCTCTTTTGTAGAGGCATACATCTTATTTCGGATGATGACAATCCAGCACAGTTTTTGTGCAATTTTGAAGCACAAAGGTCGCATATATAAATTTGTTCATCTTCCACCTTTTTCTTACAATTGATACAGTCGTCAGGTTCATTGCCTACCATTTTTTGTCGATTTCAAGTATCCGGGTAAATAAACACAAATATTTTTTGCTGGTTTATCAGTAAAGTTTTTTGTCTGATTTCAGATTACTCACACTTATCGTACTGTTATTTCACTTTTATGTCCTTATTATTAAACATTGCTACTCAGATTATTAATCAGTCATTAGGTTGATGCCTTATTCACACTTAAACAAAAAAAAATCAAATTTTTCGCACCATTTACACCTTGAATTTCGCGTTTTTTTGCAGAGCCAAATAAACATGTATGCGATAGATACCCGACTTAAACATATACAACACAAAATTTCCTTTTATCATTTTGCATGTAACATTAAACTGTCTTACTAGTTAAATTATGTTAAATTGTACCTACAGAATACATTATGTCACTTTAATATTGTAAATAATTCATATGACTATTTTATATAGTTCAATGATTTTTCTCTCAAGTGATTTTGATGTGAGAGATGGAGGTATCATTCGAAGGCTATGGAAAAATTTTACATGCTTGGTTAATTGGTTATAGATCCTTGCACCTACAAGGATTTCAAGGTCAACCCAGAAGTCTGTCTGAAATTGACTCATCAGTTTCAACCAAAATATACATACCTACTAGTGTGTTTGTTAATTTTTATGTAGTAGGTATCAGTTTTTACCAGTTTCATTCGAACCAATTTAAAGACTAGTTGTTACTGCCTTTTACCCATTCCAACGAGGACAGGAAAAGCATAAACGGTTCTCATGGTTCATAGTGGGCTACTCTAACAGTACTTTGTGAAATTACTCTAATTCGAGATTTAAATTAAGGCTAAAGGAAGAATTAAAGATTTATTTACATCTAATCTAAAAATCTATAAACGCACGTGTAAAATTTAAATGCCGGGCATGCGCATTGAGCGCGACAATCAATGTCATTATGACATCAGACTATTAGAAATCTTTCAGTCGTTTAAAAAAAAACAAGAAAAATAGGGAAGACGACATAATTACACTTTTCAGGTGTGCGTATTTAGGCTTATTCAAGAACGTCTAGTTTACATGCTTAGGAAAAACAAGAATCTTTTGCTTTTACCTCTAATTGGAAATGGTTTGGTCTGTACGGTTTCGGTGTTTGGCGGCAGCAATCTCTTCGTTTCAGGAGACATTACGCTCGGACATGCTTTCACTTCCTCGATTCTACAGTTTTTCACATTATTTAAACTCTTTGGACCCTTAAAAGTGCTGTTTCGCACCCTTAACGAGCCACTCAAAACATCTAGACCACTACTCATCGCATCAACGAATCGGCGCACAGAAACTACAGTATATATACACGTCCGTCCTCCAGCTGGCCTTGATAGAAATGTCACGGTCTTCAAAACGACGAATACCGAAGCCGACTAAAACATAAAATTTACTGCGAAGCGGAATCTTGAAAAATATCGAGATAATAAACAACTTTAGAACGAGCTGGGAGCTAGCCAATACGATCCCTCTTTCTTTTCACCCGAAGTTATGTCACGAATAAGATCGAGTATCGAGTAATAATGCAATGACGAGATTTGCGTTTACGGTTTACGTTATACGAAAAAACGAAAAGTACCTAATTTCTAGTGCCAGTGCTGCCGATTTTTCACATCAGATGTCTAATGATTTTTCAGATTTTTGTGTTAATCTTGACATATCTTAGCTCTGAAAGTACTTAGATTAGATTAGCGTTTTGAAATCATAATTCCCCTTTTGTATCAAAATTAAATTCATGTTTGGCACATTTTTAACATTAACAAATTGGGTATTAGGGATTCCTACCAACCTTTGAACGAAATACTTCCAAATTTGGCAATTATGCCGATGCCGCATTACCGTTAGGCAACGTTGCCCATCTGCAAATTGAAATGTAATAAGTTAAGATTTTTTTTTGCTTGGAACGGGTTTTTATACATTCTCATTAAAATAAAACTAGGAATGTCCACTCTAATGATAATTAATTTTCAGAAATCATATAACTATTTATATACTTAATATAATCGACGTTTCGAGCTTACTACAGGTTGCGTTATTAGTTAATGACGTCACAGTGTGCTTTACGGCCTGACTAATATAATGACGTAAAATAAACACATTATTTGCAGCCTTCCCTCATTTTCGCTTGGGTTTACGAGTGGAGGGAGTAGAGCTGAACCTATGACGTCACCTACACCCTTTTGCACCAAGAAGCGACAGCAACGAAATGAAGGGTTTTATCCCTTGTCTTCCCTTGTCAAAGGTTTTATCACTACCCGTCAATTGTCATGTGATGTCATTATACAATAGCCAACGTGAGAATTTCACTTGAGTATGTAAGAAATGTGTGTCTCGCGACAGCATTGCCGTTGGCTGCTATCAAGGTATAAGCGTCTCCAGCGCCATCTAGTGTAGGTGGCGTTGACTCGAGCGTTTGCATTTGTATTTGATGTTTTCGTGATGCAATCGATTTTGCAGCATGAGCGTCGTGGTCTAGAGGTTTAGATAGTTAGGAAAAAGCCATCGGTGATCGCAAAGTATTATTGCCTTATCCATGATTTTCTTACAAAATTGTCTTGGGCCTTGGGCACCAACAGCTTAAAAAAATTGTAGGTTAAGTTTTGATATGTTTACTTAATTCCGCCATTGTCCCCCCATCCTGCACCAACAAAATAGTAAAAAGGGTTGGTGCAAAAGGTGTACTTAGTGCAGGTGAAAGAAAAACACCTATTATTGATCCCTTCACGCACTACCTACACAGCTTACCAAACAATCAGCTAGCCGACTCTCCTGTCAAAGTGAAAATAAAAATCTGACGTGAGTACGTGACCGACACCATTTCGGGTTAAAACACAGGGCCGGGATAAGGAGTATTCAATTTTAAATATACAGGATTGGAGTTTTGATATTATATCTTTTTTTTTTAGTTTTATCGTTGATTGGATCCAATCAACGGTTTTAGTTAATTTTTATTTGAATATTTGTGTACCTACATTCTCGCTGAACCAAAAAAATAGATATCAACTTTTTGTTTTAAATATAGGTAAATATACTTAGTTTTTTCTTAAATAAGATATTGTCTTAAGCGGGAAGAAAGGAAATATAAACCACTGAAATCATAGAAATATTGATTTATTTTACAAAAATAACTATTTAAGGTATAACATAGGTTTGTTATCAAATATGTATCTATATAAAACAAAATAACGAACTCTCAAGAACAATAGGATGATAATTTTTTGAGGATTCCTCGAATGCTCTAAAAATCGTAGGTACTGCATTGTGGTTTAAACGACAAAACTGGCTGCTTGTAAACATTTTTGGCTCGAAATTGATACTGCAAAGCCTGTAGTTCTGATAAAGTCTGTCACTGTCTATATTTAACAAGTCTTCTCTTTGACTACTTATGAGCCATGTTCTTGCCCTAAGACAACATTATTATATTATACCAAAGAAAAGTAGTAGAATTTACTTTGATTATACATAAAAGTACACACCTCTTGTATAAATGTAAAACAACCTTTTGTAAGCGAGTTAGAGGTACATGTATTTGAACTAATATTTAATATAATTTAAGGTTTGAAAAGCTATGGATATGAGTTTTAAATTATGTTAATTTTGTACATGGTGGCCCTTTTAAGCCTATACATTATCTCGAAAACTACGGGGGTTGCAAAAAAAAACTAAATACAAAAGTTGTTCCTAGTAAAATGATCTTTATTTTTTTGCTTGTTTTTTTGTATTTTTTTAATTTTCACTTTTTTATATACAGGGTGGTCAAACAAAGTTAATTTTTTAATGAAACACCCTATATTTTATTACATTTTTGGATTCTACTTAAAATTCTCAGAATATTTGATATAGAGATAGTACTTTCACAGCTATAAACAGTTAAAAATCGGTACTTTGGCTAAGTTTCACCTTGGTAGCAAGAAGACCATTAGAGATGAAGTAAAATTAATTTCACATTCCGAGGTACCAGATTTGGTGCCCATCGTACCACCTGCCAGTTAGTACCGTCAAATAGCTCTTGAAAGGTTAAGATAGGAATGTGGAAATCTCTAATGGTATTCTTGATACCAGGGTGAAAAGTAACCAAAGTACCGATTTTCAACTGTGTGAAAGTACTAACTCTAGAGGTATAACATCATACATCAAATATGCTTAGAATTTTAAATAGAATCAAAAAATGTAATAAAATATAGGGTGTTTCATTGAAAAAAATATAACTTTGTTTGATCACCCTGTATATAAAAGTGTCGATTAAAACATATAAAAAAATAAAGATTATTTTACTAGGAACAACTTTTGTATTTAATTTTTTTTGCAACCCCCGTCGTTTTCGAGATAAGTTATAGGCCCCTCTTAAACGGGCCACCCTGTACAATAATTGTTTTCCTACAGCGGTGCATAAAATAACTAATTAGTAATTTCAAATGAAATCGCAAAATCGACGAACGCCGCGGCATCCTTATTTTATGGTCTAAAGCGTACATGGAAAAGAAAATTCTCACTTTTTCCGTCGAGTGTGCTATGGATGGTGATGGCAACCAAAAGTATAAATAAATGACAGTCGTGCATTTGTTACAATGGATGCTGGCACTCCTGCTCTAAATATGCCCGAATATAATATGCGAAAAATGACAAGTCATTTGCAAATTTTAGAATAAGTAGAGAGAAAAATGTGCATTTAATTTAAAAAAATGCGGCTATAGAAAAAGTTCTGTGTATTTTTTGAGCGCGAAGGAAGATTGCCATTTTCGAAAGGTTAACGCGCTCCGCGGTAATATTCTTCCTCAAGCGGTAATCCGTTACTTTACGCTCTAAAAACACAAATAACTACTAAAATAATTAATTTGTTTAAGGTAATTTGTAACATAATCTTCATTTTAGGATAAACAATATCATAGGAAGAAGTATTACATTCAAAATTACTTACATTCCAGTAAAAGCAGCTATGCTTACATTAATGAAATATATTTCTAGGCTACAAAATTACATCATTTTTGAGATGCTTGTCAAAAAAACTTACCTAATGGCATCTTTGGGAAATCTAAAAAAACTTATTTTCTTGTTAGATGCATAACTTTTCGCACTGCAGTTTTTAGCGGCAAAAACGTGTCCACTTCGCGGTTTATCCATTTCTATTATATACAAGCACAGATATTATAAAATAAGTAGTTTGTTCAAGAACGTATACACTGTTAATTACTGTAACTAGAAAATATATATACCTAAACTGAAACTACGACACTGGCTAACACAAACAACTCATCTGACACGACCACGAGCGACGAGCCGACACTGTCGAATTTGATAGATTTTAACCTAGAATGGCGGCCTGCGCGAGGAAATGCGCATATCGTTCAAATTTTAAGAGTTGGATAGCTGATTGTTTGGTAAGCTGTGCTACCATATACGTATGTATATGTGTGCTACCCAAGGTTCATAGAGAGGTTCTATGAACCTTGTGTGCTACCTATTTGTATGTTGTATGCAACCTTAAACAAATTGTCATAGACAAGGGAATTCGTCTTTGCATACTTTGCAATTTGCAGTGGTGCCATCTATTACTATTTACGTGAATTCAAAATGGCAGCATAGAGTACCTCAGGTAGGGAGTTATCACACTACTAAGCGACGGAAATGCGGATCGACCAATAGGAAAGGCCGATTTTTATATATCGAGATCCTTCAATTCAAATATTCTAGCTTCAGCTTCCTATCGCTCATATTTCACTGTCTGCTTAATTTTGTCCGGCATTCGTAACCGACGCCGCCCTTTTTCAACATGTCGCCGTTTCCTCAAGAGTCCTAATGGCATGGTTCCGATTGGCTCTAAAGTCATCCCACATACCTACGGACAGAGATAAGTAAATATCTCTGCCTACGGGGAAGATGACTGAAGTGACGTGCTGACAGAAATGAAGAGTGGAGCGTTCGGGTAGCAATTTCAATGTAAACTGATCAGAGATCTCTATTGGCTATCACTAAGCTTGTCTCAAATTTAAGATGATTCTTCTTCATTTTTCAGGATCCAGCTTACTCGATGCCTTAGTGAAAGACCTCACTAGCATTGCATCCCACATGAAATTTGACTGAATTGTAATTTGCATTGTAAATATCCTAAATATAATTCAATTTTCAGCTTCTTTTCGTCATCAGCTTCATTAGAATCGATGAATTAGATTGGACTAGTGCGAGTTTGCCCTCTGAGACCAAAGCCAAAGTCGCTACAACACAACAGGATAGTTTATTTCTTCCCTACTTTGACATGTAGATCCTTATTCAATTCAAATATTCTTATGCTTCTAGCTTTAGCTTCCTATCGCCCATATTTCACTGTCTGCTTAATTTTGTCCCGCATTCGTAACCGACGACGCCGCCCTTTTTCAACATGTCGCCGTTTCTTCAAGAGTCCTAATGGCATGGTTCCGATTGGCTCTAAAGTCATCCCACATAC
>MU185532.1:121080-155798 GCA_016904865.1 Pissodes strobi
CCTCTGAGACCAAAGCCAAAGTCGCTACAACACAACAGGATAGTTTACTTCTTCCCTACTTTGACATGTATGTCATCGAGATCCTTCAATTCAAATATTCTTTTGCTTCTAGCCTAGCTTCAGCTTCCTATCGCTCATATTTCACTGTCTGCTTAATTTTGTCCGGCATTCGTAACCGACGCCGCCCTTTTTCAACATGTCGCCGTTTCTTCAAGAGTCCTAATGGCATGGTTCCGATTGGCTCTAAAGTCATCCCACATACCTACGGGCAGAGATAAGTAAATATCTCTGCCTATGGAGAAGATGACTGAAGTGACGTGCTGACAGAGATGAAGAGTGGAGCGTTCGGGTAGCAATTTCTGTGTAAACTTATTAGAGATCTCTATTGACTATCACTAAGCTTGTTTCAAATTTAAGATGATTCTTCTTCATTTTTCAGGATCCAGCTTACTCGATGCCTTAGTGAAAGACCTCAATAGCTTTGCATCCCACATGAAATTTGACTGATTTGTAAACTGCATAAACAGCTTTTTTTTTCTTGATTTTGGGTATGTCTTGGGTTAGATTGGATTAGCACCTGGTTGATTTACTTTTCTTGAGCCCCCGTAGCGAGCGAAGCGAGCGGAGGGCCCTGCGGATCGACCAATAGGAGAGGCTGATTTTGATATAGTCGGCTATGCCTGTAAAGGATCTTAAAACCGGCATGATACTCTGATGAGCATTATAAGACCCTTTACACAAATAATGCACTATATAAAAATCGGCCTTTCCTATTGGTCGATCCGCATGGCCCTCCGCTCGCTTTGGGGGCTCAAGAAAAGGAAACTACCAAGGTGCTAACCCGAGACATACCCAAAATCAAGAAACATAATCTTAAAAACACTTCCGGTCCAGCCGTCGAAGGACGAACACGTTGGAAACGGATTACAGAATTCGGCACGGGAAGTGGAAGCTGTTTGCTTAGATAACGTGTTCCAATCCTTCGGGGGGTGTCTGGAAAGTCGTGCCGGCTGGACAGTGTAAGGGGTGGGTCGTGTAGTGTGATTCCTACTAGGACTTTAGGGAATTTCCGTGCGTGGTAGCGTGGCCTGTGGGCGGTCGGGGGTGTTCCCTACGGGGATTTGAAGTCTCTGACAGAAAGTGG
Organism: Pissodes strobi; assembly: GCA_016904865.1. Taxonomy (NCBI): domain Eukaryota; kingdom Metazoa; phylum Arthropoda; class Insecta; order Coleoptera; family Curculionidae; genus Pissodes; species Pissodes strobi. Next base: position 122,225 of record MU185532.1, read on the forward strand.
TTATACCTACAGTGTGCGAAGACTCCTTGCATAGGAACTCAGTTGTGCATTTCATTAGCTTATAGTTGTATAAAGCTCGGGAATCACCAGGGGCATAGGCCCGTCTTTCTGGTCTTTCCCACCGAATACAAGGCCCTTCAAACTGGACTAACATGTAACGGATGTAGAAGGGTAGCTCTACCTCTCCCTAAGCGCCAGGCGAAGGGTGCGCTGGCAAATTGCCTCGTAGCAGCGCCATTCAACCCTCTGTAAAGAGCATATATAAAGTATATGGTAAAGAGGGTCTAGCATCATCCCCATCTTAAAAAAAAAATAGCAACGGGTTTCGAACCTAGGTCGTCCAGGTGAGATCCAGCTTGTATAAACCTCTACACCACAAGAGCTCTTGACAGAAATCGGTTGCGTCACGCCACTACCGGCTCGATCCGGTAGTGACCACCCAGACATATCGTAATACGAGATGGATCGACCAATAGGAGAGGTCGAGTTTTACATAGTGCACTATTTATGACATTTATGTAAAGGATGAGGATCTTTAAACGCCTCTGATCATACTTGTATCATGCACTGTTTGTGTAAAGGATCTTTAAATGCAACGAAGGACGGGTTTGCCTAAATTTAAAAAATTAATTTTCATTTATAAAAAGGGACATTTGAGAGACTGTTAATAATAAATAAAAGTAATAGGCTTGGACACTGAGCTTTAGATCTACATCTACCAATGTTTAAACGGCAAACGCGTTGCTTTTGTTTATTAAGCTACTTTTTAACATCAGATTCCTTATTTATGAAGTAAGAGTGTATTTATATTCAACTAAACCACGTCGAAATAATTATTTATTTAACACGTAGACTGCCGCACTAGAAAAAAAAAATGCGGCTTCACGGGCCACCGGGGTTTTATTAAAATTTCGAACTTTAAAGGATATTTCTCTAAAATCGTAGTCTGAATGCTCTCTACATCAGTTTACCTTCCGGGCCACGCTCTATGAGATTCCATATACAGACCATGCAAGCGTGAATCGCCTATTATGCACGAAGCGTCAAATCAAAAGAGGTTCTAGAATTATATATAATTCACGCGGCCCACAGAGTACCAGGCTGCGTGAATTGTATTTTATTCACATGGCAGTCTACGTGTTAATAAACTCAATACTACACAACTGCATAATGGCATCAATGGATGTAAAAGTTTCACTATTTTATTAATTTTTGAACACCTCTTCCTCATTATCCTTTATGTACAAATACAAATATTTTACAAATAAACGTTCCATTACTTTATTTCTTTATAATAAACAACGAAAAAATCACTTTTGTAAAGCTATAGGGTCCAGCTGAGGCTTCGGTTTAGAGGCAACACCTCCCAATAATTTCTTGATTTCAGCAATTGCTTTACCAGGATTCAAGCTCTGAAAATAAATGAATAAGAAATTTTCGTTATATTTAACAATAATTCCTGTCCCCATTAATTTTTTAAAGTAATGAATTCAATATAGCTTCAAACGATTCAACTGCCACAATATTCAACTGTAGCTAAAAGTATATTGCATGACCTGAAGCCATCATATTCATTGACGATTAGGCACCTTTGGAAAATACTCAAGGAGCTGAAAAGACTATGAGGATGATTGAAAAGGCAAACTGTATTGAATATTATTGCAATTTTCTCACCTTAGGACATGTTTTGGTGCAATTCATTATTGTGTGACAACGGAAAGCTGAGAAGGGATCTCTCATTTTATTTAACCTCTTTGCAGTAGCATCATCTCTGGAATCGATAATCCAACGGTAGGCCTATAAAACAATGAAACTTTGCATTTTAAATGATTAGTTCAATAATACATATATTCATATATACTATATAAATAAAAGATTACAATATAGAAAATATCAGGATTTCATTTAACAAATATAGCAACTGAATTAAATTATTTTAATGGCAAACATCAATAGCAAAATGCTTACTTGCATAAGTACTGCAGGCCCTAAATATTTGTCTCCATTCCACCAATAACTAGGGCACGAAGTGGAACAGCAAGCGCACAAAATACATTCATAGAGACCATCGAGTTTTGCCCTGTCATCTACACTTTGCAAGTACTGTTGCACCTCACCACACTTGTTTTTAGCCTTATCGCTAAAATAAGTATAATATTAATAATTCTAAAGTACACAAATTAAACTAGTATTAAGTAAGACAAAATATTATTTTATATGTGTAACTGGGGATTTATATGGGCAATATTGGGTATGACACAAAAAGTGATCTTTTAAAACATATAATAGAGGAAATTTTATTATGGGCTGCAAAGGCTATAGAGTTTTAGGCTTTTTCAATTCCCAATATTGCAAATACAATGGTGAAATAGAAGATATTGAAAATCATTAACATAATTGTTAACTTACTCTCTTTGTAACCACGGCTCAATAGATCTGTATTGCTGGTAGAAATTAGTCATATCTGGCACCAAGTCCTTAACAACATACATATGAGGCAAAGGGTATATTTTGCTGTTTTTGCCCACATTAGCATCAATTTTGCTATGAACAAATAGGCTGATTAGTATAGTTCATATGTAAGCACCTCCCAAATGTTTCAATTTTACATCAGATAAATGGGATTAAAAGGAGTGATTTAGTTACCTACCTAATACAGGCCAAAGTATTGACACCCCCAATATTCATAGCACAAGATCCACAAATTCCTTCACGACAAGACCTTCTAAATGTCAAAGTTGGATCAACTTCATTCTTGATCTTAATAAGAGCATCTAGCACCATCGGCCCACACTGGTTGAGGTCGACTTTGTAATCTTGCAAATAGGGCTTCTGGTTAGGTTTATCTGGATTCCAGCGATAGATCGAAAATGTTTTAATTCGTGGAGCCTTCTCTTTCTTAGGCTCCGCAGCAGCTGCAGCATTTGAAGATGGAGCAACATGAATAAAGCGTATCTAGTTAAATGAAAATGTATATGCTGAAATTAATAGGCATTCTTTAACAGGGGGCTAGCAATTCTTCATTGAACAATAAATTTTATACAGCGTGGTACTTATTACCTTCGGCACAATAGGGATAGCGATAATACAGTTTGACAGGTCCAAAAACAAATTTAGAGCTTATGGTTACCTAACAAGGGCATGCGAAAGGGGGTTGGTTAAAATGTGAAAAACAATGTTAATCCTAATACCCCATAGCTCGCAAGACAAAGTAAGCCTGAAATACAAGTATTTTCAAAAGCCGAAACTGATGACAAAAAAATATTGGTTTGGAGTTATGTAACAAAGAATAAAATACCTGAGCGAAACTTCCCCTACATAATTTTAATAACTGCATTTCTTTCGACATTCTGGCAAGAACAAATATCTGAAATATCGGATCACACAAATTTTTTAAAAATAATAATTTGGGCCTTATACTATTCACTGACAGCGACAAGGCGACATTACAACAACAACCAGCATCAAACTGACAGTGAGGTTTGACGTTTTCCATTGTTGCCAGATCCTAACAAAATTTCCTCAGATAAAAACACAAAGAATGTAAGATAAATAAAAATTAAATTCGCATCTAAACCACATTCTTTAATGCAACGGTGGATTCACCGGCTTTATTGGCATTTTCCTTAAGTTAGAAAAGGATACAATGGTATACTACTGTATGCACCTAAAATCTAGAATTAAAGAAAGCACCTCTACTGGCAAAGTTCAGCTATTTTCTCGCGTTCACTTATGTTCGAACCAATTTTTAAACCAAGTTCATATTTAATACCAGGACTTCATCAATTTTAATATTCAATATTTAAACCAGGACAATATGACAAAGTGACATTTAGAAATAATATTTTGTGAATAAATGAATGACAAATATAGACGTGGTGCCTGAAAAATTAATGAAGAATGTGTGCGTGTGTGCCTAATTATAAACTTTAACGTCAAATAAAAAATGAAGTCGTTTTCTCTCCACAACCCACGTCTAAAACTGCGTTCTTTTGACAATGTAGTTCGACACGTTTTAAAATCATTGCATTTTTCGCAAAATGACGTCAGGCACGTCGCGTTATTAGAGCTATTTGAAAACATCCCGGAGGTCAATTCGAAATGTAGTTATGGCCGGAGAAGGAAAGTGCGCCCGTTATCTTTGTCGAAACGCCAATTAGCGACCTGTTATTTAATTGTTATTCTTGTGACATAAATACACTGAAATTTCTCATCATTTCTCTCTAACCCAAACTGACCCAAACAATAAGTGTCTAGTGTTCTTCCAACTATTACCATTATATTTAGAATTACAGGAAAGTGGAAAAGGCTCAATTTTTGCTCGTCCTTTAATATAAATAGAGGAGGAAAGTTCAACCATTTCCCAGGGATTATCAATACAATACTCAATACTCTTTATTTGCACTAAGTTATTACACAGAAAAAATGGATGTACACGTGAAAATACAAGATAAAATATAAACTAATGTTAGAATGCTAAAACTACCGGTTAAACTTCCGAATCGCGGCTTTTTCGAAAAATATATTTTTTTTTTTTGAAAATGGGCCGAAAATGGCCTATTTTCAAGAAACTTTAACAAATTTTTCAGGCGCGAGGTGTTTTGCGTTGTTAGCAAAATATTCATGTAGTAGGGAGACTGTTCAAAACCTACACACGTCCGAAACGCAGTTGACTCAATGGACGAGAGACGAGACACTTCGGTTCAGTTTCGCTTCTAAGATTTTCGAAATATCTTGTCTCTCGAAATCGACTGTGTTCGTTTGGTTTCGACGTTCGTCAGTAGCCAATCATAATTGTGGTAATCATTGCACTGTAGGTACTATTTTAGTAAACAAGAGAGTTCTAAATATATCTATAGATGGAAATGTCATTATACCCCTAGCCCTGAAATAAAATTTGCAGCTTTCCATGAACTTCAATACAAACAGAGATAGCACGCTTCTGAGCAACAAAAACCCTTCTCCCATCAGTACAATTCCCCCAAAAAATGACATTGTAAGTGAGACGACACCATGGCATAATAAACATTTAGGAGCTCCACAAAGTCCAACTTATTTCTTAACCAAGATATCGCAAAACAGCCTGCAGACACTGTCCTCACCACAAACTCCACATGTACTCTCCAGGGGAAGGTATCACCCAAACAGACTCCAAGAAATCTTGTATTGGTGACACAGAACAGATGATGAACAATGGCTGCAGGAACACTTGGTTTTGACCGAAAATTAATTTAAACAAAAGTTGCTAATGCCAGATTTCAGCTCTTCAGGTGTCTGAGCCGAAACCATCACAGTTATGTCATCTGCAAACAGGAAGCAACGGGGTATGAACCCGGGCCGCCGCCGCCGATAGTCGCTGAATTGTGACCTAACCATCTAAACCTCTAGACCACGACGGCTCTTGCTCCAAATTGATTGCATCACGAACACATTGAATGCGATCTCGCTCAAGTCAACGCCACCTACACTAGATGGCGCTAGTATGAATTTGTGACATTCGACCTTGATGACAGCCAAAATGATTACTCTCGCGAGACCCTCATATGTCTTCGCGATGCAATCAATTTGCAGCAAAGTCGTAGTTTGGAGGTTTAGATGGTTATGTCTCAATTTGGCGACTATCGACGGCGGTCTGGGTTCAACTCCGTTGCTTTTGCTATTTTTTTATGGTTAAGTTTCTAAACAGTGTTTTCTTGATTTTGGGTATGTCTTGGGTGGCGTTTGGGTTAGTTTCCTTTTCTTGAGACCCCCGTAGCGAGCGATAGCGAGCGGAGGGCCATGAAAAAAGTGAAATATTACTTATTGTAATACGTGCCCTTACTGTGGATGCACTTTTTACGAAATATACCGCAGCTTGCATTTGTTTCCTAGAATACATTCACATTGTATTTGTAAAATTCGACCTTGGTGGCAGCCAAAACCAAAACTTTCGCATTTTTATCGATAATACTCTATAGAATAGCCGGTAGGTGGTTAGTAGACGTTTCCACATCAGAGGGCTTCAGAGTGGAGCGCGCAGTACATTGACGATAAGCACCATGCATATTTTCAGGGTCTAGCGAATTGCTGTCAAGTGCTGTCGTAGCTCAGGGGTTGGATGCTGTGTCTGCGATACGGTGGCCCGGATTCGATTCCAATGGCAAGACATGTTTAATGAGTAATTCTGCCGATGTGGCCAACGTCGTGGGCGCGTGGTGGAACTGAACAGAAAAGGTGAAAACAGATGGCTGTGGGAATACAGCAAATTTTCGGCCTTCGAACCTGCGAGTATGGCAGCAGCCCGGTTTTTTCGTTCTAATATTTCACTTTCCGCGTGACCTTCCGCTCGCTTTGCTCGCTCCGGGGGCGCAACAACTCAAAACTAACCCAAGGCAAAGACTAAAATAAACTGAATCAGGGAGTACCACAGGGCTCCATTCTGGAACCACTTCTATTCATTGTCTATTTCATTGATCTGCAGGTATTCAATGGGGGCTTGGTTTGCCAATATGCGGATGACACATCTGTTCTGTTGGCAAGTGATTCATCCGTCTCCCTATCTGCTTCTAGCTCAAATGCAATGACCACAATATCCCAGTGGTGTGATCAAAACTCACTTAAATTAAATATTAATAAAACCAATCTTCTCGTTTTCAATAAGAATGTAAATAATCTTGAATCACTACTTGTTAGATTTGAAGGTAAATCCGTGCGCATCTTTGAATCGGTGCGCTTTCTTGAGGTGTCCATAGATCAAAGCCTGGGTTGGGAGAACACATCAACACCCTGAATTCGGGACTGGCTAGTGCCTGTGGATTGATTAGGAAGATGAAAAATGTGATATCTCTGGAAAGTCTATGTGTATACCTTGCTCATGTACAATCGCGTATGAATCATGGGATTTGCTTTTGTGGCTCATCAAAGGATGCTTTCAAAATCTTTAGAGCACAGAAGAAGATCGTGCGCTGCATGCTGGGCAAGCACTCTAGAACATAGTGCCGGGGTCTCTTTCTTGATCTGGATACAATAACATCTCCCTCACTTTATTTTCTCTTGTTGGTCATGCTCGTGAAAAGAAATCCCGATCAACCTTTTCATCAGAGACCGTGACCTGTATGCTGAAGAAATGGAGATTGCTACTCGCGGCCGGGAGAGTCTCCATATACCGCGTCCCAAGTCATCCTTCTATGAGAAGGGTCCACACTACATCACCATTCGTTCCTGCCATTAGAAATTAAAGATGTTACACCGATTAAAACCTTTAAGAGAGCGGTAACCGGTTTGTAAAGTCCAAACGCTATTATTACTTTAGATTCACGGATAAATGATCATAATTTTATTTAGTACTCGTTTTTGATGGATTATATACCAATTTTAAATGATTCTTATTCTACTATATAGATATCCTGTTAATTTACTGTTTCTGCATTCACTGTTACAAACCTAAGATGTATTATTATTTTAAAACTGTATTATTTTATTTTAAATGTTTTGTATGTGTGACGTTGCTTTGTCATTTGATTATGATTTTGATGGAATTTTATTTTCCTCACTAGAAAGTGGGTATTCTCTAGAGTAGTTTAAGAGACAGACTTTCCCGGGCGTGACGTGAAAATATGGAAATTTTAGCAGCAACTGGAATTATGTCCAAAAAATCATTTTTTTCTTGATTTTGGGTAGATCTTGGGTTAGTTTTGGTTAGCACTAGCATTGTCTTTATATAAACAATGGCACTAGGTTAGTTCCTATTTGTTGAGCACCCGGAGCGAGCGAAGCGAGCGGACGGCCACAGACATATGACTAAAACATAATTAATTATATTAAATCTACATATTTTGGAAAACGTATTGCTTCCCATAATGCATCAAAAGCAATGCTACCAATTCAGACTTGTAAAATTCCCGAGGTATGGAAAATTTTGGATTTTTTTTGTGATTTTCTGCTTGTTTTGATTCAACCTCGATTTCCTCGTATTTCTCGATCTCGTACTCATAGAACTTTTTTTGATAGATTTCTTGAAAATTGTTATGCGATGGCTGGCAGATTTTTCAAACTAAAAACAAAAATTTCACTAATTCGGCATTTTCAATCGGATCGATGCGATTTTTTGGTATGTTCTGCCTATGTCCCATATCTTTAGTATAGGAAAGTTTGGTTGCTACAGATTAATCAATTTTCCTGTAACAAAATACTAGGCGGTGATGTGTCGTGTCAAAAAGTTTCAGTTCAACTAGTTCACCCTGTATGAAACATCATCATTTCCAAAGTATCTTCTAATACAGTTTTTGACGAGCTCTTATCAAATTACTTTTTGATAAAAGCAATAAAAACCCACATTTTTTGGCCTAGAAATCAATGCTTTCATATTTGCCCTGAAAAGTCCAATAATTACCGAAACGATGAGGCATCTAGAGAGCTTTTCTCCTAGAAATTCCCTATCACACTGTCGTCTCAGTTTTTTCGATTCATGAAACTTTTTTGGTGCTAGATCGACCAAAAGTGATCCTGTTTTCAAAAATATACGCGCACAAAAAATACGCGCCATTTTATGATCCAGCACATTTCATCAAAATAGAAACAGTTATCGTGTAGCGAAGCGACATTTTGAAAAATAGCCGAACGTAGACAGCTTTGAGTGTTACATGCTTTTGCGTAAGTACCCCCAGGAAAAGTGTGCCAAATGGGCCAAAAGAAGCTTTCACTTCAAAAGCAAGATGGAACTAAAAAAATTATTTGACTAAATTAGAAATAAGCTGGTAGTTTAGTATTGAAACATAATATTCTTAAACGTAAAACAATGACCTATTTTCCCGGCTTCGCCTCCGATACCAATGTTTACGTCTTACATCAAGCATTAATTTAAAAGCGCTGATACCCCTAATGCGGCCCTGACTAATGTTTTCGATGATAAATAATAGAATGCGCTGCAATCAATGAAAATAGATAATTTTGACGTGCGCCCGTGTACGTGACGTTTACACAGCGATTTCTCAGATTCCACAAAAATTCCATTTTCTACTTGGCATTGGGTACGTTAAAAACGCGTGTTTTTTTCGGTCATTTAATAAACCAAATCCCTATTTTTTTGCAGGTAACCAATTGAAACTGGAGACTCTATAGATTCCGGTTTTCCCAGGACGGATTTTCTGTTTTTACAGTACAGTAAGTACATCAAAAACTTTGTTTTCATTTTCCTAAACTCGTGCGGGATCAGTTTCGTTTAGTGACACGTCGACTGCTTTATCGTGATGTTATGGATGAATTTTTATCTTATTAGCTATTTCTATACCTTATTTGATAACTGGCTATAAATATTTTAAACTGTCTGGTTTGTCAAATTTTGTATACGTATGGAAATCATAACCAGCTAAAATGGACGACTAGTTCCTGAAAAGGTTATCCATATGTGCGTGTGTGAAGATTTTTTCTTTTAAATGGACATTACCTAGGTAGTAACATCCTTACATAAAGTTGATATATTTCAGTGACAATTCAAATATCCACTAATACATACATGTTCCTTGTATTAGTGTTCTAATATTGTCAAGTCTTGATCTCTTATAGGAAATACATATAAACATATTTAAATAACAGTTCATAATATATTTTTTCGCAATATTAGCTAGATTTTCAGTTTCTTAATCTCGTAATTATTTTTATTGTACCTGGTTAATGTTGATGTACCTTGTATTAGTTGGGCATTATCTTTATAATAAGTATTTATTCTCCTAACAAATACTTTAATCTACATATTTTGGCAAATATATGAATGGTAGTAGTTACTGTAAAATGCAAATTGAACATTAGTACATGTTGTTATATGGGTACCTTTGAATTATTTAATTATCGACCTATCTCACTAATTCATATTATATCAAAAATAATTGAATCAGGCATAAAAATCCGTTCTTTGAACATAATAACCTATTTGTAGACTGACAATATAACTTCTGCTAGCCACAATGGCTATAACTGAGCTGGTGAAAGTGCTGCTTGGGGGGAGGGCAAAATTCCTTCAGTCACCTTATGTGTGTGGTTCATAATTTTTTGCTCCAAAAGCTGCATCATTAAATTCGTCCTATTAGACCAGTGGTCCCCAAGCTCTTTTTATTCATGACCCTTAGATTTTTTAAAAATGACACTGATCTTCGAAAAGAAAGCATGGAAACTTTAGGGTACCAATGATGCATAGAACACCAAGATTGAATCATCAATTTTCCTGAAATATATCAGGCACTGAGGAATCATTTTGAAGCTCCAAAAATTCATCCTGCAGTTATCGGGAATGTTGACAACATACACAGATATGCATGAAATGAGGTTCAAACTAATGCTGCTCGGAGAACATTGATTGTCTCTACAATTGCTGTCTCCGATTCTTCAGCTTTGACACCAAGCTGTTCAAACTTGATAGTTTCTAAAATTTACTTTATCGCGCCAGTTTTGCTTTAACACGAACGCCTAAATATTATTATTTCCTTTGATTTCTAAAAACAGTTTTAGTGCGTTTTTCAATTCAAAAACGCGGCCAACAACATTTCCTTTTGATAACCAACAAACATCAGTGAAGAAAAGAAGATTGTGATCAGAATTAATATTCATAATATATGATGATCTTCCACTGAACCTTCCTAATGTCAGAACCTGTCTTTTCACTGATGACATAACTCTAATTAACAACTTGGCATTTTAACGAATGATTCAATACAGTCTGGTTCTCAAGCAACTAACTTAAACCGAATGAAGATACTCTGATAGTTCCCTTAATCTTACCTCAGACCTATAACTTATGTCAGACCTATAACTGAAAAGGGAAAAACCACTTTTTATGGTCTGGTTGGGAGTTTGAACTGGTCATTTATAACAGACAATAATAACTCTATAAACGAATCACTTGCAATTTCTCACTGACGTGTGCAAGAGCTGTGCATCACCAGATTTGCTTATAGAAAAAAACAATTTTCATAAACAATACAACAATGGAATAAAACGGACGAAGAAGGAGTATAATGATACCTTTATTTCCAAATCTACCAACAAACCTAAAAGTAGGTATCTGGAAAATTGTAAACAACAACCGAGGAGGCAGGCGCTATCGGGGACCTTGTGGGCAAATCACCCCAATCCAATTTAACAAGTTTTTTTAGCAGAAGTGGCACAGTACTCTATAGAAGATGTTCACTTCCAGCTGGACCCTCAACCTCAGTCACATTTCGAGGGAGATGAGCTTTATTGAAGTTAGAGGAGTTTATTTATTTATTTATTTATTTATCCAAGGATAAACCACTTTACATATCTCACTATACAATCAAATAATAATAGGCAATGCAAAATTAGTTAAAATACTTATATAAAATCAACTTATCTAAAACAGCCTTCTAATATCACATTTAAAACTTTCAATTGGTTTACCAAAAATACCAAGACGGTCCTGGAAAAAATTGAATGCTCTGACAATTCTAGCCAGGGGACCACTCTGACCATAGTTGGTCATGTGAAATGGCACTTTAAAAGTTTCAGTATAGGCGGTGCATTTAAATTGATCAACCTCAACACATCAGGACAATCAATTACAAAGTTCACAATCTTCTGCAAGAAACAAAAATCTGCACAAGTCCTCCTGTCTTCCAGAGAAAGCAACCCCAGTTGAGATCTCAAAAACTCATATGAGTACTCCTCTCTCTGAAGCCCAATTCTATACCCAACAATTTGTAAGAATTTATTTTGCACTCTCTTTAACATATCAATATGTGTGCGAAAGAAAGAGACCACATAACAGAACTATAGTCCAGGATGGATCTAACCAGAGAGCAGTACAATACTCTAAAAGTGGGTATGGTGAATTCACATGATTGCCTACCGACAAACCCCAAGATCTTTTATGCGCGTGATGTAATCACTTCAATATGAGAGTTAAAGGTAAGTTTGTGGTTGAGGAAATTTCCAAGATCTTTTATTTCTCCAGATTATTGTTGTCAATTCGATACTGAAAAACTATGGGGTGTTGTTCCCTGCCGAAGGATGTTTGTTGACATTTTTTAACACTTAAGTCCATTTTATTAAGTTTACACCAATCAGAGAAGAAGGAGACGCCTTCCTGAAGAAGAAGAGCATCTCTAAGTGAATTTACTGGTCGAAAAAATTTAATGTCATCAGAAACATTAAAAATTTGCTCTGGTTGGGCATAAAGAAGCCAAGGTCAATCAGAAAAAGACTAAGAAGGATAGGGCCACAGTGTGATCCCTGGAGAACACCGGATGGAACATGTATCTCTTTGGACACAGAACTGCCAATTTTTACTGCCAGTCACAAAGCTCTTGAACCATGATAGAAGCGGATCTCTAATTCCTATCGCCTTAAGTTTCAGAAAGAGTAGATGGTGGTTGACGCTGTCAAATGCTTTAGAAAAGTCAGTATAGACAGAGTCAACCTGCATAAAAAACAAAGATGGACGTGATGTTTTTGGATCATCAATGAGCTCATTGTAGTACCATTGACCAAACTTATAAATCTTTGTTACAAGAAGAGTATTTTCCCCTCTGTCTTAAACAAGCCATTGTGATTCCCATCTTTAAGAAAGGAGATAGGACGGATGTCTCTAACTATCGTCCGATTTCTCTGCTTCCAATTTTCGCAAAAATATTTGAAAAATGTATGTCTTTGAGATTGGCGCTGTTTCCCGAGGCAAATTCACTACTGTATGATGAGCAGTTTGGGTTTAGGCTTTAACGTCGTGAGAATAGACGTTAACAGTTTAGGGCGGAATGTAATACTGTGCAAGCTATTTTAAATCTGGTATCAGTCATTACGGATGGTTTTGAAAACAAAGAACATTTGGTACCATCTTCTGCGACCTAAGCAAGGCATTCGACTGTGTATTGCACAAGTAGCTCATCAAAAAAATTCATCTTTCTATTTGGAAGGACAAACTCAAAGGGTAGTGGTGGATGGAGTGTCGTCAGACAAAAGAATCGTGAACACTGTGGTGCCACAAGGATCTGTAATGGGTGTCGTACTATTTCTGGTTTATATTAATTACCTTTCTCAGATCCAGAGCATTATGTCTTGTTTGCAGAAGATACTACCATCTAAATCAAAGAACCTCAGGTGGATTGTGTTTGTACATGTGAGTGGGCCCAAATAGGATCCTCCACTGCAACCCTTGGTCTATTGTGCTGGCATACAACATGCTCCATTGTTTTTTCGTCCTCCAAGCACAAGCAGCATTCCGTTTCTTCGGAGAGCCCTATCTTGTTCATGCGGCTTCCTAGCCGTCAAGGGCCAGTGTACATGCCAACTACAGCCTGTACCTGCTGTCGGCCAAGTTGAAGAAGTTATCCAGTTCTCACTCCTGATGGCAGATTCACCGCCATCTTTAAATGAGTTAGGCCTGGTAACTCTCTCCATTTGTCTATAAATTGCTTTTGTGTCCACCTGGATAGGGCTTCTTTAGCTGTGTTATAAGCTATTCCCAGTACTGGTTCTGGTCCTATAAAGGCCGTTGCGGCCACCTGCTTTGCAAGAGCATTAGCTTTTTCGTTGCCTTCATATCCTGTATGACCAGGTATCCATATCAGTAAGTTTATTTTCTCTACCTGGTTTGGTGAGTAGTTCCTGGCAGTTCCATACTGTCTTGGCTAGATTCAAGAGCTTTTAAAGCTGCTTGACTGTCCGAAAAAATTTTGATTGACTTGCCTTTCCAGTTTTTATCGATGAGCCACTGTGCAGTCATATCAATGGCCTTAACTTCAGCCTGAAAAATGGTTGCATGTTTGCCTAGGGAACACTTAAGCTCAACCTTACCATTTTTATTCCATGCAGCGGCTCCTGTGCCATCATTGGTCTTAGAGCCGTCAGTGAATCAACTATTCTCTGTTATTCTCAGATGTTCCGAGTCTTTTGCCCATTCGTTCTGGTAAGAGGACGTCATAGGCGTGGTAATAGGTAGTTTTGGTAGGCATAACATCTAATGGTAGATCCAACACACTGTCCTGCTCATTGGCATTTTTCAGCCTGTTGGGCACCATGATGATCGCCTGCGGATTGTTGATCGCCGCCTGTGTCAATCTATGCGTCGCCCATCTAGCCTTCTTCTCCAGTACTATTTGGAGAGGTGGCAGATTTAGAAGACACTCAAGCGCTGCCGTGGCGTGGGTGGCACTAATTGCCAGACACGCTTGGCTTTGTAAGGTAGATAATGATTCTCGCGGAGCTCTGTAAGCTCTTAGAATACCATTGGTCTTATGATCGCAATATAGAGCCAGTGCACTTGTTTGGGATGTATGCCCCATCTTTTCCCACAAATGCGTCTGCAGGTCCATAGTGACAGTTTCGCTTTTGCGGCAATTTTATCCAGATGCGCATTCCAGTTAAGTGTTTTATCTAGGGAATTTCCAGATACTTCACTGTATTCGCAAATGGGATAGTTTCTCCTTTGAGTTTTTTCTTCCTTGTGAACAGTACTATAACTGTTTTGTGTGGGTTCACAGATAGTTGTCCCCTTTCACACCAGTAGATCATCCGCGTATGCCTCCCACAGCGAGAGGACCGTCAACAGACCATCCATTAGGAGAGACCACAGAAGGGGCGACAGAACCCCGCCCTGCGGACATCTAACAGCCCTGAATTTGAAGCTGTCCCCCTGTAGGGTTGTTGTGCTTACTCTGCAATTTAACATACTTCCGATCCAGTTCCTTATTTGTGGTTCAACCACTCTTTCAGCTAATGCTGTGTATAAGAAGTTTGGTAATGCATTATTGAATGCTCCTTCAATTTCTAAGAACACACCCATCGCGATAGTCTTGCTTTTTAACGCTTGTGTTATGTTTCCGACAAGGTTGTTTAGTCCTAGTTCTGTAGATTTGCTGGTCTGATACGCACTCAGGTGGATGCCCTGGTGGGTGGCACGGGTGAGGCACAGTCGAGGGCCAGAAACTGGTTCGAAAAAATAGCTTAGTCTTAAATGAATCCAAGACTAGCCATCTCTTTTTCTCTTTAAGAGATGCACAGGGGTGGCCATTGTCTCGTGGGACTGCGCCTTTCTTGGAGGTACTGATGGATGGTGGGATACAGATATAGAAAGGTTCAAAGAAGTTGAGGAGCGACATATACGCGTTGCGCAATTTGTCAGGGACAGTGTCCGTGGGTGTGTTGAGGACTACATATTTTGCCTTGTTTTATTCTGGTATATCCTATGCGATCTTGGCATGGGGTCATAGCTCGCTGTGGCGCAGGGGTTTTCCCTTACAGCGGAGGGCAGAGCAAGTTGTTGGTGGTCTGGAGTGTAGAGATGATTGTACACAATTCATTGAGTTAAACATCATGACTTGTCCAAATGTTTTCATATTAGAAAACCTTCTTTATGCAAAGGACAATCTGGAAAAAAATCCTACAAATGATCAGAAACATGGTTATGCCACCCGCTCCAATGGACAGCTTGCTGTTCAGCTGTGTAGGTTTAAGAGGTGTCGAGATACTGGGGTGTAAAGTTTTACAACAAGCTTCCAGCATCCTTAAAAACAAAACCCAGAGGTGTGCTCAGGAGCAGGATTCGACAGACACTCTTAAAGAAGCCTTGATATGAACCAATAGACTGCTTGACTCATGAAATAACCTTCATGGTTTCTTATAATATCTTTGTCTTTGTCTGTTAATTTCAGGTTGTTCCATACTAACTAACCTGTTTTAAGATTTTAATAATCTTTAGTATATGTTAAACTGTTTTTTGAGTGTTGAGTCTTATTGAATTACTTAGTCGTAAGACTTCTTAATGTGATGACAATTATTGACCTGTGTAAACCTTATTTGGTGCTAGCATGAATAAATGATTTGATTTGATTTGAAAACCTGACATTGGCAATAAAGAACCAGTCAAGCTCCTCGGGTGTCAAATAGACTAGGTATACAATTCACATGGGCATCTGATCATCTAGATACACTCTAATAAACTGACTAAGAATTTCTACTTAATACGCCAATTGAAAAGGATGGTTACTGTTACTCGGGACTCATTTAACACTTACAATTTGGGATTTGGGTAAGAACTAACATACAAAACTTTCAGATACACATAGCTACTTTGCCCACAATTTAAGTAAATCGCTAGATGGTGTGGTACCACCTCCTATTTGAAACCTCGACATTAAGTCATTTAAATCTACTATTAGAGATATTTTACTCTCCAAAGGCTACTAGTGATAAAATATCTTGTAATATATCGTGTTGTATTTGATCTGTCTAGTTTCACATAATGTTTGTATGCCTGTGCATTTCTAAATCTACTGTTGTAATTTTATAGTTTGAATGCGTTTTTACAGTGTTATACTTCTGCCCTAATTTAAGATTTTTAATTAATCTATGTATTGCACTGTTGACAAGTATAAACATTTTTTTTCCTATAGCACCATAAAATATTGTATCATTGTAACGCAAAGTTGGCGTTTCTCGATTGCCGACCGACAAAGTAGTATTTTCTACAAGTGTTTACTTCCACATGAGTAATATACGCTATTTTTCCTAGGACTACCTATGAACATGACACAAAAAGCACTTTGGTTTCATAAGAAAACAATTAACAATATCGCAGGCATGGCATTTTTATATCATGTACCGAGTCAAATATGCTGTTGCCAAATTGACACCATCTGCCTTCTGTTAAATAAATTCATGCTCAAAATTTTTCAGCACGTGTGCGATATAAAGTCTTTTCTAGCCACATTAACTATGCGTTTTTTTTTGTTTTCATTTTCATTGTCGCTTGCTAACAATTTTTGACACGATTACTATCAAGTTGAAAAGTCAAAAAGGCATGTACCTGTCATTATAAAAAGAACAGATTTTCATTTTTTGATTGATTACTTAATGTTGCAGAAAAATTGTTATGCGTATTATGAGCCCAAAGGTGTTATTGTTGATCTTGGGATCTGAGAGAGTTAATTTTCTCTCTCAATCGACAATAATGTACTTTGCGTTCTTAATACGTGTATAGCTATGTTAGTACATTATGATATTGATTTGTCATATATTATTCAGCAACTAAAGTGGCATATTTTCCGGTATCCATTGTAGTTAACGTGCAGTTAAATATAGCAATTTGGAACTACATATAATTAAATTCATAGGAAATCAAGTAAATTCTATCCTGTAAATATATTATTTAGTTATCTGCTTAATAGGCATACATTACAGCTGTTCCAATCCTGCAATACGAATCTTAAATGAATTTTTAATATTATTTGAAAATCTTACTTTTTATTGTTTTGAATTGATATCTAATCTTTCATTTCTTTTTGTATTTGGTGGGAAATATACAATTAGGTATCTAACTAATTATATACTTAATTTTGTTAAAAAGGAAATAATATGCACAAATTGGTTCGTAAGCAAAATTTGCCGAACGAGTTTATTAGAGGGCACATGCTTATCATTATCATTACAATGCAATTAATGTTGTTTTGATATTTGATACAAGTAGGGTCAATTTGATAATACAACGTTTGATTTTTATTATACATATTTTATTAGTTATGCCTTTTCTTAACTGAATAATTGTGCTTATGAGTAAGATCAAGGACAATGGATATTGGTCCTGACGGTGTCTTGAGTATAGAGATTATCTTTCAGAACCCTTACAAATTCTCTCCAACCTTTGTTTGAAAACCTCTACTTATCCTAAGGATGGAAAATATCCAAAGAATTATCGTCCAATAAGTATTCTGCCTGCAAAAGTTTTTGTCTTTTAACCAAATCTGTTAGGTGTCGCCTTTGAAAATATCCCTCATGGTTTCCGGCCAAAACAAGACACTATGTTATCCTGATCCATAAATGTCACTCCTAACTTTGGGAATCTTATGAAGTCCCACCTCGCAGACAGAGAGCAATAGCTACAAAAATGACTGAAAACTCTTTAAAATGTTGATTTCTTAAATGACTGATTATGACAGCTTTATTTTGAATGCTAGGAAGTTTTTCTGTATGTCTTATGCATATTATACTCGTAATTGCACTGTTTTAAATTGTGACTACAGGGTGACTGACAGCAATTTGAATAGGATGAAAAACCAACGTGATTTTGGTTAGTGTCCTTGCATTGAGCATATGATGGTGAGGATCCAGGACGCATTGAGAATCATGGGTTTTGTGGTCAGAAATTCTAGACACTTTGCTATAGAACTTAGTCTTAAGTTATTTGATGCGTTGGTACAATATCTCCTATTGGTTGGTGTTTTCTAGGATCGAATATATCAGTACAATGCCTCGATGGATTGCACTGAAGGGGTCCAACACAAATTCTTAATGCATGTTTTTCGAACAATGCGATTATGAAATTTTTAACAGCATGTGATGTTTTTGGACACTTTTTAAGATTTTGATTGATGGCCTTGATAATTACTATTTGTCCTACTCCACAGTTCTATGTAAGATCTAGGCATGTTTTCTTCCAGGACTTTCCAAGACACGTTTATATAATAGCAGCCCTATGTGTCAGACAGAGCAATACCTGTATTGGCTACTGTGGATAAATAAATTAAATTGAATAACATGAATTAGATTCTGATATCTTATTGGTTGGTTGTTCCTTAAAAAGTAGTATTGATCTAGAAATAATTTGAAGAATCTAATCCAAAGAAAATCTATTTTTGAGCAAATGATCAAAATCTAGAAACAGTTCTACGGTAATTAATTAATTAACTTAATTATTTAACTAACACAGAACTATATGCATTCTAAATGGTACCTAAAGACTATAAAATAGAAATACTATATTAACATAATACATATTACAGAGGACATACAACAACATATTAATAAGAACGATTTATTTTAAAAGTAAATATATCGCAGTTAGGGGTGATTCTATTATAGTTACGTTCAAAAAAAGCTGCATCTGCCTTGTACATACGTCTGGCTGGAGCATGAAATGCAACAGCCTCAAGAAGATCATTGCAGTCAACAAGGTTGTTCAAAACCTTATATAGGAAAAGTAATAGACTTTCCTTAACCCAAGACTAAAAACGATCAAGCTCGAGGAAGTTGTATACTTCTAAACAATTTCACTTTAAAGATTGTGAACATGCTGTAGTCGTATGTAAGTTTCGAGTGATGGATGATAAGCATCTACAGGGAGATGAGGCACATGCGAACTGGCAACCCGAATACCATTGAAGTGGTTAGAGAGATAAGTCGAGATATCGGTTAGACCTATTAGGAGCTGAGTTCATCTGTCCCATTTCCAAGCAAAACATGGTAACAACGAGAGTTTCCGAAGCACCGAGGGAGAGATGTTGAGGTACCGTCATGTTGTCTTTCACGACCCAGTCGACCTCAGGAATGTTAAAATCACCGAAGATAAGAACCTTGCACTCAGGAAATTTGCTCCTTATGGACTCGCAGGAATCACAGAATGATTGATGAGCGTCCACTGAAGAGTTAGGAACACAGGCTCTAATTAGGTGAGTGTTTTTAAACCAAATGTCGTCATAGGCAGGGTCAATGCTAGTTGAGATGAGAGATGAAAGAAGATCGATGGAAACTGCAATTAGAACTCCGCCACCACGCTGGCAGTCCAGGCTTTCGTACATTCGGTCTCGCCTGTATACAATATAAGGAATTGGAAAACATTCAGATGACGCAATAAACTGATTTAACCAGGTTTCAATAAAAGCCAAAGCATCATAGTTACAAGCAAAAACGCTTCGGAGTTTGTTGGTCTTTGTCCTTAACCCTCTGAAATTCTGGTAGTATATAGACATGGATCAGTGACTAAGGGTCCGTCGCTGAGTCGCGTAGAAAATTTTCAGGATTGACTTCATTGACAGATGTTTTCAGAAGGTCATTCACACTCAAAGACCCATGGATTTGAGTGCAAGAAGCATCGTCGTCTTCAAGAGTACCTATAAAGCTATCACATAAGTGACATGACAGTGAGATGATTCTAAACTAGCGTGTGATCAATAAAATGATGTTTTTAAGACATTATTCTGCTTTGCAACAAAATTATTAAGCACAGGTCGATTCTTCCAGAATGGGGTTCCGCCCTAGATTAGATTCGTAGAATTCGCTTTATCGAGAAATTGTTCAGCTATCTGTCTGGGGACATCTTTGCCGGTAATTCAGTTACGGGGACCAATAAAAAGAAAAAGATGGTCTTTGTGGGTCAGATTTTGCTTGTAGGAGTTGCAAATATCAACGAGCCCCTCAATAGTGATTCTGTTCCTCTACGAAAAGTACTCTTCCAAAAAGTCTAAATAAGTGGGTGGAGCCTCTTGCGAATTTGTCTCCTGTAATTGAAATTTGGCTTCGCCTTCTTTCACGTCGATTACTCAACGACGAAGAACCTGTATTGCAACTAATCCTATTTTCGAGGATAGGGGAATTATTTTTCCTTCAGAGCAAATATCTCATTGTTGGCTTCTTAAAAGTCGTTTATGTCGCAGTCAGAGTCTCAATACTTGTAAGAAAATTAGTTCTAAATCACTGAATCCTCAAAATCTTGAGTGTTTCCCTTAAGTCGAACTATATATCTGGATTTAGATTTGAGGTCAGTCAATAAATTTGGTATTTCTACTCGTAGTTCTGTCTCATTCTTGTCCCTTTCCTCTTGCATCCTTGCAATGAGATCATCCTTCATCTTCCATCCATCTTTTATCTTCTAAATGACCTAGAAAATTTCATGCTGCTCTAGTTTATAGGGAATTGCATATAGATTTTGAAGCATTTTTTGCAGTCATTAAAAATTCACTAAGTTTCATTCTACTTTAAAAATTAGAAGTCTAATTAACTTCGGGCAAGTCAGGAGCATTAAATATCTGGAACTTTTTACGTAGATATACCTACTTAAAAATCTTAACCACTTTTTAGTTCGTAATTTTGTGCTATAATGATGGTATTTACATTTTGATCATATTTTATAAACCTTGTGGATCACTAAACGCTACCGAATCACATTTTTAAATTCTCGATACAAGTCAAGTATTTTATAACAGGTTTATTACCTAATGATTGAAATTGAACCTCCTTTCAATAAGGCGTATCTTTTTGCGATCAGTATATTATGTTCAAGTATGAATTACATTATGTTATTAACATAAATGTGAATTCATGATGATATGCATGCATGATTGCTCCATCTGGATTATATTAAGTTGCGTGATACTTTGTAACGTATAATGGGCGAAATGCCTAGAAATTATTACAGAGAGTGGATACCTTAAGAGCAAGAGTTGAAGATCAAGCTATTTTTGATAGAATACCAGTGAAGCGATTGACCTTTTCATTGCTCTCTTTGGTATCCGGATTTTATAGATTGTTTTCTTTGTTCGCACCATACGTAAGTACTGTTAGGACGCAGTGAGCACTTCCTTTTTGAAACATCTTAGTAGCACATTTTTTCGTTTGCCGAAAGTGGCCCACTTGGCTTCCCTTCTTTGACGCTCGTACGTCTGATTATGAGTTGGATCCTAATGTTGGATCGTCCTTTTTTGGGATGGGTTTAATTAGAGCTATTTTTAATTGATTAGGAAATATCCCGAAATTCAATGAGTTGTTAATTATATATAACAGAGGCTCAAGTAATTCTTGAGCGCCAAATTGGTATCTCATCATACCCACTACTCATTTTATTTTTTAGATCTTTCATAATATTCAACAACTCATGGGATGATACGGGTTCTATAAAAATCGACCGGATGTTATTAGGTATTGAACTAGAGAAAGGTGTTTTCTGTTTAGTATTTAGACTGTCAACAGCACTTCTGAAATAGTTATCAAAATTATTGTCAGTATCTTAATAAGCAGCTTGTATTTTGCTCGGTAATTAGCCATAACTGTTGGATCTCCTTTCTTGTGCATTATTGAAACTATTGCGTGGTTTCACTTTAATGGGATCACTCCTTCTGAGAGGCAATCGTTAATTGCTTTTACCATCCTCCTTTATTGCTTCAATCACGGTTCCATCTTCGTCTGGGGATTTATTGTTCGCCATTTCGGTTAGTGCACCCATTTCTCATCAGGCATATTCTCTGATCTTTGGTTTAATTGTTTGATGAAATGTGTACAGTGACATGTATGCTGTAAGCAACAAGGAAGGCCAGGAATTTGGAATAAATGCCCTGATCAAGTATAAAGCATCCTTTCTAAAAAGGTTTCTAATGGATCGCCCATTTTTAACGGCAAAGTTGAAGATATAGGAAAATATTTCAGTAAATAGCATTTTAAAGTTGCGTTTAAGCGATATTTAACTGATGATGCCATGAAACATCGACATAACATCATGCACCACTCCTACCAGGAATGCAGTCGACTGAATCGGTTTATAATTGCATAAGATATTTCTTTTAAATGTCTAAGATGGTTGCATGACATTATTTTCTCGACCTGAATCAATCTAATTGGAAATAGCGGTTATGGGCGGAACGAATATGTTTAGGTTTACAAGGCGGTATTAATAAGTTTCTTAACACAACGTTCAAAAGGTAGTTATTGTAATATGATGTACAGCTAAGTAGTTCATGAAACTTTCTTTGAGGATTTACGATGACCAAAACATCTTTGGATTCTCAGAAATACTATACTCACCTCCCTCCAAAAAAATTATATGGGTAAGGTCTCTGTTGTGCCAAAATGTTAGATTCTGAGAATAGAGTGAAACTGAGAGCCGGATTTTTCTTGTTAATTATGCAACATCTCAGTTCGGCAAAAAGAAATTATTGATGTAGGAGTGTTCGTAACCTGTACCTCCTACTCTTAATGTTTAAGATAAGATGGTAACATGAAGACCAAAATAATTGTGTATGG
Organism: Pissodes strobi; assembly: GCA_016904865.1. Classification (NCBI taxonomy): domain Eukaryota; kingdom Metazoa; phylum Arthropoda; class Insecta; order Coleoptera; family Curculionidae; genus Pissodes; species Pissodes strobi. Next base: position 144,998 of record MU185532.1, read on the forward strand.
TAAGTCAGAAATGTGTATTTAGCATTGATTTATTAATTGATGCCTCCTCGTATTTGCGTCTCTGGAGATGATCAATTAAAAGTAATTATAACGGTTGTACAACCGGATCGGGCCGGGATTCGCGTCTGAATAAGGCTGATTTCGTTTGTCCTTATTTTATTATAAATTAATTAAGTTTCCTTTAAACAAAATGATTGGCCATTACAATATTTATGAATTATCAAGGCTTTAGCCATGCTCATTTGACTGAACAACTTTACCATGAAATCCAAACAAACTATTCTTATTAATTTTGTTATTCGGATGATAGCAAGGGCTAAATTTAATTGTTTGAAAATAAAACGTGACAATTTCCTTTTCAGTGTTGCTGTAACGACTTGGCGCGAAACAGGACTATCCCAAAATGCAGCAACCAGTGATCGAAGAGGGTGCGGCCTACGAGCCAAATCTAAAGAGCTATGACGACTTGTTTCCGGCCTTGCCAGAATCATCCCAACCGCAACAGGCGGCAACACCGCAGTGGGGCAGCAACATCAACAACAAGATGCGGGTCGGCTCGTCTGTCATTACTCAAGTGTTTCGGTATGTCAAAATTAAGTAATTCCACCTATTTGCCCTTCCTGCTGATCATTTGTTTAAAAACAACACTAATTTATAAATCCTGCTGAGGCAGACTTGCTAATATGTTGGCCCTTTTCTTTAAAATAGGTTACAGAAAAAATATAATCCTATTTAGATCTGATTATTATATGCACATGTACAAGACTGACATCGATGAATATCCTAGATGTATTTTCAATTGGTGTGTATTTAAGCGATTATATTACCACTAGCATCAGAATATTATTCTGTGTCTGAGTAGCCAAAGCTACAGTGCTTTTTTCCTTCAAACTGTTTCAGTTATTTTTAGGGGAGAGGTTTTTAAAATTTTATAATAATCCCCAGATCCTTTTGCTTCATTACATCATTTAGTTGTACTTCTCCCATGGGATATTCATGTCCTGAATTGTTTCTATAATTTAACAGCACCATCTTTCCAAGCGGCTATGTCTTGTTATAGACTTCTTTGCCTGTATAATTTTAAGAAAATTCAGTTTACAAACAATGTTCGAGATTTAGGTTTGTGTTTATTAAAACACATGTGGCGCAGGATATAAACAGCCATTGACTTTCAGAGTTCCATATGAAGAACGTAAGCTTGACGGCGGCTCGAAATTCGGCGAAGGCGAATCTGTCCAAACATGCGGATCCATTATGAAAGAAACAGGAGCCCACATTGAGATATCCCATGGAAAGGATCAATCGTTGACCTTCCTCGTAACAGGAAAACAAAATGAAGTACTTAAAGCAAGAGTCAGAATATTAACGCATTTTCAAACGCAGGTGAGTTAATGTATGTGATTAACTTTAGTAAATACTTACTATAGGTTACGTATATGAATTTATTCGTTAAGTTTGGCAATATTGTTTTGGCGCCTACTTTCGATTTTCTTCATGAACATAAATAAATTCACTCAAAAGTTAAATCAGTCGAAAGTTTCCATAAGCATTAAGATCTAAGCAGATTTCGGTTCTTGAATGAAATTTGCAAAGGCTAACAATGCAAAATCACCAGCAAGCTAGAGTGAAGTTTAACATTCCTAATTGTTTCATCTTCTCATTCACTTGCCACAAGCTGAACAATTTAACTTGCTCTATCTTTACTTAGTATAATCGGGTATCATTTTATGTGTTTATAATTGGTCTATGTATAAGCTAGTCAGGCTTAAATTCTTAAATTATCATTCTTTTAGGCACATAAATCTATTCAGATTCCCAAAGAGCACCACAAGTGGATCTTGGGCAAAAAAGGCGAGCGCCTAAAAGATCTCGAAAAACAAACGGCAACTAAAATCTCGGTGCCTAACATGAATGACGAATCCGATGTGATTACTATCACAGGGCCTAAAGACGGTATGTAATTAATCGGATATTTGTTATGTTAAGGAATATAACTGCATTCTTAATTGCATGCTAATTTCAATATGTATAAAGTCTAATTTTTAATTACATTTATTTTATCCTTTGATGTTATTACACTAATGTATTTATTTATTTAGTACTTACATGTACACCACAGAGCAAAGCTCCAAATGATACGAAAAGAGTTAAAAACAATTAATTGTAGGACATTATATAAAACATTTGCAACACTTAACATTCAATACATCTCCGATAATCTCCGGTAAGAAGAAAAAATAAAGGTCAAGGCAAAATGCGCTTCAGTGAGTTATTACTTAAGTTACAAATATCTAGATGGTTCTAACTGGTATCTTGAGGTATAGGAGTCTCAGTACATTGGCACAATCAGTTTATGAAGAAAAAATAGAAGGTGGTTCTCTCGTCTAGCTTGCAGTGATTTAAGTCCTCAGAGCATGTGTCTAGTGGGGAGGGGGAAACGATGTACAATAAATATTTTAAAAAAATTTGTTCTGCACCTTTTCGAGCCTAGATATGTGACACTGGTACTGGGGGGACCAGATGGTGCTGCAGTATTCAAGTATACTCTGCACTAACCCAAACTAACTCAAAACTACGAATAACTCATAGATACCTAAATATAGTTCAGGTTTATGCTCCAACAAGCGACAAGTCAGATCAAGAAATCGAAGAATTTTATAACAAAATAGATGAAATAATGCGACTGACGAAGAGAGGAGAAATAACGATGATCATTGGAGACTCTTTAATGCCAAAATTGGCCATGGCGCTCAAGGAGACAACATAGGAGCATCGGTCTTGGCACAAGAAACAACAGAGGAGATAAACTCGCACAATTCTTTTTAATAGCCAACAGCTTCTATAAACAGTATCTCCGAAGACTATATACGTGGAAATCACCTGCAGACAGAGAAGGGAGAATTGTCAGGAATCAAATTGATTTCATAGTACTCGACATAAACTTTAAGAAGTATATCAAAATCCGTAAAAACCTACCCTGGGGCAGACATTCATAGTGACCGCAATCCAGTTGTAATGGATTTTAGGCTCAAAAGATTCCTGAATGTTGAAAGAGAAAGAGTAGCAAGAAAAATAGATATCGCACGACTAAAAAACCCCATAAGAAAGAAGATTCAGAAAGAAATAGAAACGATGGCGAAATCGGTACAGAGAGAAGATATTGAAGGAACATGGAATGATTTAAAAATAAAAATAACACAAGAACAAAGCCAACAGAATACAAGCATCTCAACAAAATCATTAGAAAACAGTGCAGAGAAGCTAAAGAAAATTGGATGTCAACCAAATGTCAAGAAATAGAACAACTCCAGGAAAGATATGACATCTTTAACGTATACAAGAAAGTAAAAGAAATGACAGGCAGGCACAGAAAGCGGCAAGAAACAATTCTAAGAGATAACAATAACGAAATAATTCTGGGAACAGAAAACAAACTTGCGAGATGGATAGAATACATCCAATGACTTTTCGAGGATGATAGACCTTGTGTCCCACCACCAACCGATAATCAAATAAATGAAAAAGGTCCCGTATTAAGTAAAGAAGAAGTTCTTCATGCAATAAAGGCACAGACAAATCGAAAAGCCACCGGCCTCGACAAAATCAACGGTGAAATCCTCAAATTAATCGCAGATAACGAAAGCAGAAGCCTAGACTTGATAACATCACTATTCAATAAGATATATAACTCCGGCAAATTACCATCACACTGGCTGAAGTCAACATTCGTTCCTCACAATGCGACGACTACCGAATAATAAGCCTGATGTCCTTAAAACATTTCTCAGAATTATTCATACACGAATTTACAAGAAGTGCGAATATCAGGTGGATAACACCCAGGATTGGGAACGCGAGAAGCTCTTTTTTCCCTAAATGTACTGATACAAAGATGTAGAGGTATATGCATGTTTCATAGATTACCGAAAAGCGTTCGACTGCGTTAACCATCAAAAGATGATCGAAATTCTGAGAACAACCGGGGTTGACGAACAATACCTACGCGTTATCTCAGAACTCTATTGGCACCAAACGGCAATCGTCGAAATAGAACAAACAACGTTGGAAGATATCTGGATTCGACAGGGTTGCGTCTCAACAATAAGGCTCTTGGAAGCGCAAACTGTTCTCGGGGTGGTACTCCGACTTGATGGCGATAAGGACGCCACCGCCTCGGCTGCTGTCCAGTTGGTCATAGTCGCGTTCGCAGCGAAACACTGAGTAATTTTCAGTGAAAAACTCTGATAAACAGTGTTGCCTTAATAAGCATGATGCAATCATAATCGCTGCTACCAACGGACATCATAAATTGCGGTGCTTTGGTGCGCATTCTCTGAATATTCTGACAATAAATCTAGTTAAGGTTTTTGTTATCGACGCTGCAGCTTGGGTGTGACGACGTTAAGTATTCTAATATCGGTGGATGATCTAATTCTAAGTCGTTGATTTAATTTAAAAATTTGTCTCGAGGTTTAGTGATGAGACGTCGTATCTCCGCTTCCTAGGTCTGGTGGAGCTCAGTGAAACTATAACTCCATTCCATAGAAACCGGGTAATTTTAAGCTTCCCGTTGAGGTTTGGTATACAGAACGATTTTTTTTCCTCTTCAGTTGTGGAGTTGTCCATACTCAGAAATACTGAGTTGTTCGTGTCATTGTGGACGTGTTTGTGAATGTTCGAGTTAGGTTCGTAGGTAAAGTTGTTGAGGACTGGTCTCTTTGAAGCATATGCAGGATCTATTAAGATTAAATTAGATAGTTTGGAGATATCCATCAATTTTGACCAGATGCAACGGCTAACCACTCTTCCTAGAGAAGCGTCCTTAATTCCGGTACAAAGCAAGATGCTCGTATAGTCTTCCTTTGTAAGTTTCAGAAGCAAGTCAGAATATTTATTGATTATGTCTTCGATAGTCACATTTCGCGTGTATTGGCAGTTGATGTCACAATTGCTCTTAAGCAACATGCTTAAGCCTTTTGTGTGGAATTCTTCGCCGATTATCACTAGTTGGCGCTTCCTACGATTCTGATCATTGGTGGCATTGTTTTGCCAATATATTACACTACTTTGGATTGATCAATGCTTGTTTTGAAATAGTTTTTGAAAAGCCGAAGACTATCCCCTATTGATGAAATTGCAATATGGACGGGAGATTCCTTGCATGTAGGCCTCCAATCTGGTCCTGTTGTGCGCCCGCTCACAAACCAAACCAACACCGTACACTTCCCCTTTTATACATTTCCTGAAATAAGGGGCCTCCAAGTGTGCAATATTGAGAATGTGTTTGTATTAGGTTATATAGGTCTGTGAAACTCGCGAGCTTTCCATCTACAACATTGCTGCAAATAAGCCTGGTTTAAGTTATAATAAGTTTTTCCTAGTTTTCCCTATTTTTTCACTATTAATCTGTTTATTTTTATCTCACAGGTATCGAAAAGGCTGAGCATGAAATCAGAATCACCTCCGATCAACAGTCTAAGAAAGCCCAAGAGAGGCTCAATATTCCTAAAATTTATCATCCATTCATTGTTGGACCTTTAAACGAAAAACTCAATCAACTTATTGCGGAGACGGGCGCTAGGATCAATGTGCCGCCACCATCCGTTATGAAGGATGAAATTTTCATCGCGGGTGAAAAGGAAGGTGTGGCTGCCGCCAAAGCTAAGATTGAGGCCATCTTTACATTGATGGAGAAAAAATGTACTACTGTGTCTGTTGAAGTGCCTAAGTCTCAACACAAATATGTCATTGGACCTAAAGGTAGCTATACTTTAAGTATTAATGGTGTATGTTTATTATAAATAGTATGATTTAGAATAGGTGGTAAAAACGATTAAAGTGCGCATAATTGAATGACGTTTTGTAGACGTGCAACTTTCTTAATGATTTATAAAGGCCTATTTCTGTGTCGACGACAAAAACCTCATTGCGAATTCCCAATTTTCTTCGGATAATAATCTTTCATAACATCGCGATTACCATGAATTCAAAAACGTCATGGGATTAACATTTATAGCAATTTGAGCCTAAAGTCTTATATGGTTTTCAGGGTCTACCATTGCCGAAATTCTTCAAAAAACCGACGTGAGCGTCGAAATGCCTTCTAACGACTCGAATATCGACACCATAACTCTACGCGGGCCCCACGACAAGCTGGGCTTAGCTTTGAACGTGGTTTACGACAAAGCGAACTCCGTTCGTTCCAGCGACGTAACCGCTCCCGCTTGGCTTCACAAGTATATCATTGGCAAAAAGGGACAAAAAATAAAGGAAATTACTCAAAACTTGCCAAAAGTACATGTAGAATTTAAGGAAGATAAAATTAGGATTGAAGGGCCACCAGAAGAAGTAAGTTTGTTTTTAGTTTGGTATATGACAGTGATTTTATTGGTAAAGTAGTTTTTTGTGAAGCATATATTAAGCAGAAGTCCGTTATTGCATTTTTTTTTATTATTGTCGGTCGTAAGTACAACGCACTTTCGCCACCTGATTTTTACACACACATCTTTCATTTCGCCAACATCTCTATATATAGCGTTTATTAATTATCAAACCTCACATAAGGAGATGCGGCGATGTTTAGTCGGTTAATCGGTAAATTTTCTGTTTATATATCATGTGCATAAATCGTTAAAACACGACCAAAATATGCTCAATGATTTAGATAAGATAGAAGCTGGATAACCTCTAATAGATTTTGGCGTTCTGTTTTAAGTATTTTGGTTATTATATAGAAATCGGACATTTATTTTTTTTGTTTCTTGCTTTCTTGTGGCAAACACTTGATTCTGAGATAATTCAGTTTTACATGTCAAAGCCAATAAAAGCTTTATTGTCTAAGATCCCATAGTTCTTGTTGACAAAGCAAAGAAAATTGTAGTCTATAAATATTCAAGATTTATCACTAGTTACACCTAACCCTAATGTATCTAATTTGAAAATTTTCCTCACTTTCCTAAACACTTTAAAGATTGTTAAGTCAATATATACTCCCAGAAACCTACTTTCCTCCTGTCTTTATATAACAGCATCACATAGATGAAATTCCATCAGAGAACATTGAAATTCCAACACATTGGTCTCAGAGATATTTAATAGCAAATGATTTGAGTCACACCACTGTTTGACTTTTATTAAATCCTCATAAACTATGTTGGAAAGTTCTGTATCATCATTTCCATGTCAAATAACCGCTGTGTCCTCTGCGAAAATTGTGAATTTACCTTGAATATCGACTTTTGCTATATCATTTATTATAGTAGAAACAGAAGTGGCCCCAATACCGAACATTGAGGAACACCATGTTTTATTGAAGGAGTTTCTTACCTTTGACCCATTACAGACACAATTTGGGACTGTTCACAAAGGAATGTATTGAACCAATCAAGCGTAAGTCCTCTGAAACCATAATGTTCAAGCTTCCCCAGCAATACTCTGTGACTGGCACAATCAAAAGCCTTTGTCAAGTCACAAATCAGAGCTGCAGAAGCTATCCCACAATTAATTTTTCCATAAAGAGTATCCAAAAAAGTAAATATAGCATCAGTAGTATCTTTGTTCGACCTAAATCCAAATTGAGACTCTGATAAAATACCATGGTAATCTAAATATCCTATCATTCTAGTTTTTACCAATTTTTCAATAATTTTCGAGATTGTTGAGAGTAGAGAAACAGGTCTAAAGTCATCAAGGTTGCCTCCTTTATGAAGTGGAATAATAAGTGAAGTTTTGAGGCACTTGGGAAATTTTCCAGATGAAAAGGCGATATTTATACATTCAGTCAGAGCATCAATAGACTGGTCTGGCAGTTGTTCGAGTAGTTTAGCAGGTAAACCATCCAAACCACAGGAATTCTTCCTCCCAATCTGAGCAATGGTCTTTCTGACCTCTACTGAGTCTGTGGGGCCTAAATAGAAAGATTCTCTAATTCTATCACTCATAAAGCTTAAGGGATTCATGGTGGGATGTAAATGAGTGATGAGTTCATCTGCAACCGAACAGTAAAAATGATTGACTTTATTTGGACTTAATGTGCAAGAGTTGTTAGTATAATTCTTTCCACGAATACTATTAATAATGGTCCAACACTCTTTTTGCCTATTTTTGGATTCAGCTAGTCTTTTAGCTAGATATGATAGTTTGGGTTGGGGGGGTTTACTAGTTTTCGATAAACACTTCTGTATTTATTAAAATATTCGAGGAAAAACGGCTCACAGTAAAACTTTCTAAGCATACACAAAAATCTCAGATTTTTACCTGATGCCTGTATACCCCTTGTAATCCATGGTTTTTTCTGCCTAGTTTTTTTTGGCCTTAGAGGAAATGCTAAGTTAAATAAACTTGACAATCTGCAATGAAATGCTTCAAGAGGATCATTCCCACGCAAGTCTGAACCCCATGGAGCCTCTCTGCAAAGAGCTTTAAACTTATCATAATTGTGCCTGCTGTAGATTCTTCCCATTTTTTTGTCTTTAGTTTTTACACATATATTAAGTGGAACGCTACAAACCACGGCATCATGGTCTGATAGAGAAGTAACCACCCTGATAAGAACATACCCTGCACAAAAATTCGTACAAACATAATCCACCAGTGAGCTATAGTACTGTGCCACTCTTGTAGGGGTACAAACATGCATTTTTAGGTCAAATGACACTAACAAATTATTTAACAAAATAGTATCTGACAATGCAGGCTTATCAAAATGTACATTAAAATTATTCTTCCACTAATTGGCAAACTATTTAATAAGATTTCTAAGTGATTCAAGAACATTTTAACATTTGAATTAGGTGGACGGTATATACACACAATAAATATTTGTAATTCTTTACACTGTCGTGTCATTGTAATCCATTATATTTACTTTTTTAAACAATTCTTCATGTATTAGAGTAGCAGTACCTCCATGTACTGATTTAACTCTATTAAAAATCGATACAGGAATATAGTTTTCAGTATATAGAGTTTCACCAGTGCTCTGTTAGAAGTAAAATGTCAGGATTATCAAGATCACCAAGCAATACAGAGAGTTCATTACCCTTATTTCTAACGGACTGAATGTTAAGCAGTACTAAGGAGACAGATGGTCCGGCTGCTTGTGATAGTTTTTTGAATAAATGTTTTCATTTGACAGTGATTGCTCCCCATTACTGCCCACCACATCCACAGATTGATTAGTGCTACATTGATCATCAGAGTCATCAGAGGAACAATCTTCATCAACACTCACAACATTTTGAGAAAGTTCATCCAAAGAGGCTCTGCAATTTATATGAATTAAATTTTTGCATCTTTTTAATGTAGGAGATTGTTTTAACAGGTCACTAATCAACCTTGCAACAGCAAAATTTGCTAATTTAAAACCGTGCTTATTACCTATCCTTAAAAATGAAACAGTATTCTCGATGTATATATTAATATAGCTCAGAAAATCAGCACATTTACTATTAAATCTACGCGTATAATAATTACTACATTTATCATTTAAGAGGGTTGGAGACAAGAATATAATATTAGTATGAAGACATTCTTTAATTTGTTCATTAATGTATCGAATTCGCGAAAAACGGCCACAGTCAAGATCAACTGAATTGCACGACACAATCACATAATCGCACTTGCCAAAAGAACTCACTAAAGCCCCAATGTTCTCGAGCACTTGATAGCATGAGGCATATAGACTCCACCACAGCTGCATCCTTAAAGTTTTGACGGAGATTATATACCAGATCTTTTATGGTTTGATCTCCCAATACTAGAATTTTAATGGATTCAGAAGAAGAGCTATCTATGAACCTTCAATTGACCCAATTTGTCACCAGGCCTCTCACCACAATTTACCAAATTACTCTCACTAACTTTCCTCTTTCCCATTTGATTGCTTTGTTCTATATTAATAGCCTGAAACTTATTTACTTCCAAGTTTAAACAATCAATTTTTGCCTGGTAAGTGTGATTCTCCATTTCCAGGAGGCGGATAGATTACGATTAATGTCATTAACTTCAGCTATATCCGTATCACGCTTGATTATTTCCTCCTTCTGTCTATCAATTTTATTCATAAGCTCGGTGTTCTGGACTATTAGCTTATTAATTTCATCAGTCAGTTTTAGTAGCTCCTTTTTCTTATTATTTAAACTGCTAACAAACTTTTTTTCACTCTCCAGAACCTCAGTTTCAAAATCTAGAGATCGTGTACGCTGTTTACGATGACACTTCTCAGCAGTTTTAAGATCACCTTGCAGCTTTTCTATTTCACCCTGTAAATCATTGATAAACAAATTTTGTTCCTGTAGTTTCGCCTCATATTTCTGCAAATTTTCTCGGATTGTACTCTTCAATTTGTGATCCTCTTTTAATAGCATTTGGTCAACATCTTGATTAATCTCAAAAGAATCATCACCAGAAACCAGCAGCTAGCATTCTGATAGCAAATCTTATGTTATGGTTATGAAAATTTCTTTGCAGGCAACTGGGATGAAACGCATTATGACACACTACACAAAAAAGAATATCCAAGGGTTTATTAGCACAACACTTAAAACCAGACTTTTCTTTTTTAGTTTCTTCGGAGACTTCCATTTTTAACTAAATACTATCTGTTGTTCCAAAACTTTTGCGAAAACACTAGTTTCTTGTTAATTTGGTGCAAATTTACCCCAGTAAAAATTCTAAACCAAAAAGTAGTTTCAAGTGCAATTGGAACACAGCTGCTACACAAGAATATAAACAATACTTTTAGCGCCAATCATTCACAGCACAAATCAATGTATAACCTGCGAGAATTAAAGTTTTCAGG
>MU185532.1:155808-180831 GCA_016904865.1 Pissodes strobi
TCACAGCACAAATCAATGTATAACCTGCGAGAATTAAAGTTTTCAGGAATAATAACATACTACAACCACTAAATAAACACTTAGGAACTTGCAGCAGCCATTCTTAAAAGTTAATTTTCACTATTAAGTAAAATAAAGCAATTGTCGATGAGCTGGTATGCATACGTGTTGTCGCGCCTACGTTCGCAATCGCAATACTAAATACTAATTGATTCACTATCCTATTTGACTGTTAATTAGGTACAAAATTCTGATGTATAATTTTACCATCCACAGCATTTATCAACATTATTTCATAACGACCAAAACATAATTGTAATTATGTTGCATAAAAAAGTGCATGTCATATGCACCGCTGCTTAGTTGTTATAGTAATTTTTATGTTAAAATCCTAACATAACATGTTGAAATGGTTTATACAGTTTTGTTTATTGCGCTATATTTGTATGTTCCTATTAAATGAACTTGTTTCCTAAAATTCCCACGATATTTCTCGAAAAGGACAAATTGTCCTTTTCGAGAAATTTGTTATTCATAACAAAAACAAACCATTTAGATCGTTTAGACGCTCATGTTTAATCTCTGACGAAAATAAATAGAAATCTCTTAGATCTTAGTCCAAAGCTTTCATAAAAAATGACTACATTAAATGACATATGTTAAATCACAACGTGAAGCTAGTCAATAAACCTCTTGACTGAAACTTGGGTGTGATGAGTCCTGTGACCCTAAGGGAGTGGCTAATTTATTTGCTAGATTTTTGTAGTCTATGTTCTTCAATTCTGAGTCCATTAATGTTTGCAAGTTCTAACCTATCCAATGTCAGTATTAACAGTTCAATTGTATTTGATAAATTGGTCCATCTTGACGAAATGAAAGGACCAGGGCCAGATAAATGTCCCTCTTATTTCTCAAAAATTGTAGCCTAACACTAGCTGTTCCTCTTAGTTACATCTATCAACTCTCTTTAAATCCGGGCAAATTTCCTAGCCTTTGGAAATGTTCTCATGTAACTGCAGTCTGGAAAAGTGGAGACAGGGATGATATAGATAATTACCGTCCCCTATCTGGTATTGTTTGTATGTAGTTCTTGGGTCGATTGTTGTTGACATACTGATGCCTAACTTCAAAATTTCTTATATCTTACATCAACATGGTTTTATGGCTGGCAACAACAATCGACGCTGGAGCTCAGATTGACTCTGTATATTTCGATTTCGCTAAGGCTTTTTGATAGGGTCGTCCATAGACTTCTCATTTTCAAGTTGGTATCATACGGTATTCTGGACCCCCTTCTTTGTTGGTTGGCAAGGTATCTTGAAGGTAGAACTCAAATGGTAAAAGTGAACAAGGGGTTCTGTCTGGCGAAATATCGGAAACATCGGGGGTACCTCAGGGCTCACATTTGGGGCCTATATTGTTTTTAATCTTCGTCAATGATCTTGCCACACTGTTTGTCGATGTACACTTTCTGTTCTATGCGCAGATGACGTAAAGGTATACAAAAGGATAACTGGTGTGCTGTCACTAGCATGAAGATGAATTTATCAAAATGTAAGGTTATGACATTTACCAGCAAGAAAAACCCAATTTTATTTTATTATTCTCTTTCCAATATAAGCCTCGTGAGCTTAATCAATGATTATTGATGATGATGATGATTGTTTTTAGACAACTTAGGTTACCCTGATATTCTTTTGCTAACTGAGCATTGACTAAGAGAGTATGAACCTCTTTGTATGAATAACTATAGTATGCTTTCCAAATTTTGTAGAACAAGCTTAAGGCATGGGGGAAGTGCCATTCTAATAAACAACAACGTGTATAATTATTATAATTTTACTAAAATCAATAAATTTGATTCTTTGTGCATTGAGAGAGATTTTGAACTATCGGCAATTTTTTCTACTAACTTAAACCTTTATGTGATTTCTATATCGTTCTCCAAGTTCAAATTTGAATATAGTCTTTGATAAGCTTGAGTTGCTTCTTCTTGAAATTCCCCTACATTCGTCAGTGATATTGGCTGGTGATTGGAATCTCAACTTCTCTGATAGTATTCAATCAAATGTACAATATTTAAAAAATATTATGACATCTTTTGGGCTAAAAATGCCCGTCAATAATTTCACCCTAGTTACCGCAATTTTAGTTACTACCATAGACTACATTTGCCTATTGCATCTACAGTGTGTTATGTTATCAACGCTGCCCTCTCAGATCACAATGCTATACATTTTCACTTTGATCTTATGGGAAAGAAACCAGTAGAAAATAAAGTTACAAAAACAGGGCGCATTTTTGGTAGACGTAATTATGCGACTTTTTATCAACGTTGCAGTGAACATGACTAGAATGATAATTTAAATATAGAGACTTTTCATTTAAATATGGCTAAATTCTTTAATAGCTCATTCCCACTTTGCCGGATAAAACATAAAGCTCAAAAGAAAAATGGTTTACCACAGGTAAACTTAATATCTCTTCATACCTTAAGGAAATTCTTTTATTATCACCAGTTCTTCCTTTCATACTTCAATAAATACAGAAATCTTTATAGAAAGCTAATTAAACTTGCTAAGCATCTTTATTATGAAAAGCGATTAGCTACAGCACCTAACAAATAAAGAGAAACTTGGCAAATTGTAAACGATCTTCGAGGTGGGACTACTAACAGGACAATGGAAGCAACTAAAATGAGTGCCTCTGACATAAATACATATTACTGCTCAATAGCGCAGTGCCTTTCAAAGGAGGTGAATCCCAAGTATGACCACTCTAAATATCTTCAAGAGGTAAGAGTACCAACATCCTTTTTCGTTGCTCCTGTAGCTGCTGAAGATTTATTGAGTACCTTTCGTCATATGAAGAATAAGAAAACCAGCGGACATGATGGCATATCCATTAAAATTTTCTCTTCCTTACCTCTGTCAGCAATTACTGCTCTGTCCCAGGCAATCAACCTCTCTTTTCAAGATGACTACTTTCTTCCTATTCTAAAACGGGCTATTGTCATGCCTCTTTATAAGTCTGGAGAAAGAGAGACACCTTCCAACTATAGGCCTATATCACTGCTCCCTCAGTAAGATCATTGAGACCCTCCTCAAGACAAAAATATTGAACTCCCTGGATCATCACCAGCTGCTCTCATTTTTCCCAATTTGGATTCCAGCATTCAAAAAACACCAATGATGCCATTTTTAACCTTTTGGAAACGTTATACCTTAAGTGAAGGTGAAACAGCCTCAGCTGTCTTTTGCGATATATCTAAAGCCTTCGATTGTGTTGATCATGACATTTTGTTGAAGAAGCTTGACATGTATGGCTTTAGGAGCTCCATTAATTCTTCAGTGGTTTAGGTCCTTTCTTTCGGGGTGTCAGCAGGTTGTTCAGTTTAATAATGAGCAGTCTGCTGTAGGTTTCTTGGAAGCAGAAGTACCTCAGGGATCAGTTTTGGGACCCCTACTTTTCCTATTATATGTAAATGACCTTTCACTGTCAATTTCTCAAGGCCATTTAACATCATTTGCAGATGACACCACTATTCTCTGGCATCACAGAAGCCCCATAGCGCTACGCAACATTGTGGAAACTGAACTAAAACATATAAGGGATTGGTGTGAGTCAATCAGATTAATTAATAAGTCCAAGACAAATCTGTAAAATTTTAAGGGAAGTTTGGATGATGTCTTGGTTGGGGAGGAAACAATTATTACTACTTGCTCGTCTTAAGTTTGATGCCCCTCTAGCAGCACTTTGTAATAAGCTCTCATCAGGATGCTATGCAGTCTTGGCAGTTAAATCCCACCTAAATAAGCAGATTGCCAGAGTGTATACTTTGCTGTAGTAGACAGCCATTTAAGATATGGTATTTGCTTCTGGCGATCCTGTTCTGCTTATCTTTTTCAGCAGGTTTTTATTATTCAAAAAAGGGCGGTCAGGTATTTATATGCAATTGGTCCTAGGCAGTCATGCAGGTCTTACTTTGTCTCAGAAGGAATCCTTACGCTGGCTTGCTTATTTATCCTGGAATCAGTGTGCATAGCATTCAGGAAATATGGCAGCATGATATCTGGGCTGCAATCAAATACAAAAAGGTCTCATGTAATAGATTTGCCTATCCCCTCATCAACCTTAACAAAATAATAATTTTTTATGACACAAAAAAGATGTTTAACCACTTGCCTTTGGAAATTAGAAAGACAAGCAACTATCTGTTGTTCAGGCGAAGAGTGAAGAAGATTTTTCTATCTTTAGCATTTTGTACACTAGACGAGTACTTTGTCCACAACAACTGAATAAAAATTTTACAAATTGCCTTTGTTTATTGTTTATGAGTCTTTTAGCTCTAATTTTTGTGTTTTCATATTATGTAAATTATTTTAACTGGAATTTTTCAATGCATTTATATCATAGGTTTAAGTGTTTAAGGCATAATTGGTTTAGTGGTCTAGTGATAATAAATTAGTGTATTTATATAGTTTTTCTTATAACAACTTATATCCCGTTCTGTGTTTATATAGAATTAGGTATCTTAGGACGTTTTCAGCTTTGTCAATGAGAAGTAACATTTCTTTGGATAATAAAGCTATATTTGAGTTTGAGTTTGATCTTGGAGTCATCTTCGATATCGAATTGAGGTTCAATGAGCATATAAATAGTGCAATCTCCAAATCATTCAGGATGGCGGGATTCATTATGAGAACTTGCTTTGATTTCACTAATAGTGATGTTTTGAAGATACGTTATTACTAGTTGGTGCGGAGCCACCTTGAATACTGTTGTGTTGTCTGGTCTCATTTTTATAAAATCCATACTGCTAGGATTGTACATGTTCAGACTAGGTTTGTCAGTGTCCTACTCAGGAAATTTCATAACGAAAGAAGAGACTTTTCCTGTACTCTTTTAGGCTTGGATAGTCTGGATACCCGTTGAAATTTCTTAACAATGTTGTTTGGTTGTAAAATCATCACGAATGAAATTGATGCGCCGATCTACTCGCTTTGATCAATTTTCGAACGCCGTCACGGAACACTCGTCTAATTGATCCATTTTCGGTACACTGATATCGCACTGATGTTGGGCACAATAGTCCCTCAAACCGGATTATGGAGTGGTTTAATATGTATGTTCCTACTATATTTCAACTGGAGTGGTCTACACACAAATTTAAAACTAAGCTAAAACGTTTCTTATCTTACTAGCATGATCACTACTTGTCCAATGACTGTTAAGTCCCTAGTGTCTTGCATTTCCGTCATGACACGTACCTCTCTTGTTTGGAAATCACACTGAGTGTTTATTTATTTTGCTTGCTCTCGTTTGTGTATTTGTTGTCACATTAACTTATAGTCTTGCATTTACTACTGTATTAGATGTGTAATGTTTTAAAACTAGCTATATTGCATTTATTAATACTGTTACTGATTACTGTACTATTTGAAAGTTTCTTTGTAAGTACTGATGTTCTAAATAAAATAAGAATAAATAAGTGAACGTTCTAGCTTACTTCATTAGTGTTTTAATAATTTTGTGTCAATCATCGGGAATCACAGAAAACGGAAATGTTTTAGGTAGAAAAAGCGCAAGAACATATTGAAGCAATTGCCAAAGATCTCGTCCAAAACATGACGTTTGTGGAGATGCATGTAGACAACAAACTTTTCAAGCATATCATTGGTAAAGCTGGCGCTAATGTCAATAAGCTGAAAGACGAATTTAACGTAGTCATAAATATCGATGAGAGCGGTCTAATCAGAATCGAAGGCAGCAAGGATGATGTAGAAAAAACCAAGACTGATTTGGAACAGAGAATATTCAAGTTGGAAAACGAAAAAGAGCGGGACGTTATTATCGAGCAACGTCATTACAGAAACATCATTGGTATGTATGCAAATGGTTATTTTGTTATCCATGGTTTTAGTGGTCTGAAAAATTTGAATAGGAATTTTAATACAAAGTTCGGCAAATAAAAATGTTTATCTTTATACATATATAATTAGCTTATTTACATATATTATCGCTATTCAGGTAATGGTTGATTCTATGTGTGTTCTTTGCCTTTAAACCTTGAATATTGTGTCCTTCTTTGAGTTTCTCATTTTGCTTTAATGTAATTACTTACATAGAATTTTTGATATGTCATACAATTCTGATAAATAAATATTATTTATAAGGGATCAAAACTGGCGGCCTTGTAAGTATAACTTTGAACATTTCACTGATTAAATTTTACAGGTACTAAAGGAGAATCCATTAGAGACATCAGAGACAACTTCAATCAAGTTCAGATCGTTTTTCCTGGCGCAGGGGACCAAAATGATATAGTAAAAGTGAGGGGACCAAAAGAAGATGTGGACAATTGCGTCAGATACTTGGAAAAGAGAGTCAAGGAACTTAAGGAATCTTCATATCAAATCCAAGTGCCGATCTACAAGCAGTGCCACAGATTCATCATTGGAAAAGGTGGGTAAGGGCAAAAATGTCCTCGATTTATATTATGTAGCAGTTATAGAATGATTGCGATTTTCTCCATTTTAGGCGGTGCGAATATTCGAAAAATTCGATTAGAGACTGACACTAGAATTGATCTAGCATCTGAGGGTGATGCGAGTGATTTCATAACTATCACCGGCAAGCGTGAAAATGTCGAGGAAGCACGTGAAAAAATAAAGAGCATTCAGGAGGAGTTGGGAAATATTATTAGCGAAGAAATTACAATTGATCCGAAATTCTATAATTCTCTTATTGGTGCCAAAGGTATAAATAATTTTTTTCTATTAATATGTCATTTTATATGGTCTGAGTTTTGTATTAAAATATAAACCGTCTGCGTGTCTGGGCGCTCCATTAGATCAAGTTTTTTACCATACATTCTAGGCGATGAAATTTACTGTCTACAGTCTTGGAAACACCCTTGCCTATCTATACCTAGTTTATATTGCAGAGTCATTAAAAAGATTTGCGTTTACCGAATTGGACGGTTTTTTAAATTGATTTTAATTTCACGAACTAAATGATTTAGATGAAACAAAGTGGCTTGCCTTTATTCGTCATAATTTTTCATATTCTGACTTGAATGGAACTTATAAAAAGAAGCCGATATCAATAATTGATACCTTATCAAAAGCTGAGTTTGGTATCACTCCTATGCGAACCGCGCGTCGTGTAGGAGTTCTCAGGATAAATAGAGCTCTGCGGTACTTTTATTCTCGCAATTCCGGCTATTATTTATGTGTTATTTTTGGCTTGCTTTTCTACTAGGCGTAGATCAGTAAAGGCCAGTGCAGTTTATCTGCTATTTTAAAGTATTTCGGGGAGGCAAACCCCGAAAACACACTGAAATAATGTCAAGTGAAACCGACGACGTTATATCACAGCCATCTGTTGAGTCAGACTCTGACGGAACCTAAAGTGATAGAAGAGTACGCTATGTTTTGACTAAATTAGTGAAACTCTCAAACGAATGCCAAGAATGGACACGTTTCACGAATATTTTCGAAAAGGTCGCTAACAGTACGCAATCAGAATTGCAATTAGCTTGTGATATGTTCAAAGTTAAACGAAGGCCATATTTTGGCAAAGCAAAACGGTTCAACCCTGCGTAGACTGTGGCAACCGTAAAATAAAGAAAACAGAGACGGCAATAGCATCTGGTAGTACAGAAACATCACCTACCATTAATAACAAGCAGAAGTTAAGGAATGTGCACACAGATAAACCACAAAAAATGTATTTTACCGAAAAACAGTTAACTGATGGAACGATGGCCAAAACGAACCTCCATCCATCAATTCTATGCTCCTCGTAGGAGAAGATAAAACGGACGCCGTCGCTTTCACGACCCCGTACAAATCTCTTAGATTTAAGAGAAATATAAGGAATGTTTATTTAAATACGGGGGACATGTAAATGGCGCCACCACTGGTACCCGTGAGCAAAAGCTTCGAAGTTCTCACGGATACCGAAAATGATTTAGAAGATGTCGAAATCGAGGACGCTAATAGCGAAGCCTCCTCACAGGCCCCTATTAGGCATATAAAATCATCACCAGAGCGAAGACTGAGATAGTGAAACCAAAACCGAGGACTCCGCTCAAACAGAAACCAGCGCTACCGCCACTATTAGTCATAAAATGAAACCCCATTAGTTTTCGAGAAATCAAGCAAACCCTGCAAAATACGAGAGTTATCAAGTATAATCCCAAATATACCCGAAACTCTATCATAATTTATTGCAAGCACAAAAAAGACTCCATCCTTAAAAGGCTCTTCGATAGGGAAGAACGCACGCCTTCGTCCTGCGGGGCCCCGATGACGATATATCAGAGACTGAGGTACGTAATGCTATAATAGATGAGCATAATCTCAATGTAAAAAAGGGCCTCAAAGGTCAAATCAGAAAAACTTCAATTAGTCAACATTACGGGGCGGGTGTTGGCTAAAGAAGATAAAGCCCCCAGGATCGTCTCCATAAAAAGTCTAGGAAAAAACGCAGACAGTCTAACAATTAAAGGAAAGATCAACGGAAAATCCATTCAAATTACTGTTGACACTCTGACAGGGTAAATAGAGTAGAAGTCCTACCCATATCGAAGAATGTAAACTGCTCCCGATAAGTTAAGGAAATGTGAAAATTTGGTCAAAATTCAGATGCTCATAACTTTGTTTAAAAATGACATATCTTAGCAAGCTCTACAGCGTTTGATATGAAATTTTCTAGCCTTTAAGATAAGAATAGCGCCAACTATGATAATTCCTTGGCATTTATTATACAGGGCTTTTAAAGTTATGTTGCAAATTTAAAAAAATTTCAAACCGTATACCTGTTCGTAGGAACATCTGGGCATTCTTTCTAAATGTGCTTAAGGAAGCTTATAACCTTCTATTGAGGCTATTTTAACATCTGGAGTTCATCTTGCTTTTTAATGGAAAACCCGTTTTTTTTTTTTATAAAAATATGCAACGTTTCAATAATAGCCTAATACTCGTTGGAAAAATTAAAGGATACACGTTTTTCTTCTAAAATAGGTGTCTAAAAACATCGCCCTGGAACCTACGTCATCCAAATTTAAATCTTCATAATACAGGGTGATTCAAAACACGTTGCCTAAGAAAACCCCGCCTTTATTTTTATTTCTTTATTGTGTCTAAGGAGACGTCTTGATTTTAACAACCTTTTAATGACACTTGATTTCATGTTACCATGGAAACGCTTTGACAACTTGTCTTTTCAATATGTCTAATAAGTAATGTGTATTAAGTGGCTGTTTCAATTAGGTGATTTGTTATTTAATTTGTGACGTTAATCCAAAGTTAAGTTTTGATTTCTCAGAATGCTGAGACGTAAACTAACAACTGCAGAAGCTAATAGAGCTATTCGTATGCTACAAGCTGGCCCAAATCAGTCTGAAGTTGCTAGAATGTTTCAAGCTTCCGATAGTGTAATCAGTAGATTAAAATCGAGATTTGAAAATACTGGTGATGTGTCTGAACGTCCACGAACTGGACGTCCAAGAAAAACAACAGCGGCTCAAGATAGGTTTATAACGCTTAGTGTACGTAGAACGCCTTTATCAACATGTCGACAAATTGTGCACAGAGTAATTGAAACTCGTGGAATTCAGATTTGTAAGGAAACTGTAAGAACACGTTTGGCTTCGGTTAATTTAAAATCAAGACGTCTCCTTAGACGTGTTCCTCTCACTCGCAATAATATGGCCGCAAGATTAGCTTGGGCTACAGAACGGCTCAACTGGGGTGAAGAATGGCGAAATGTCCTTTTCACGGATGAATCCCGTTATGGTCGATTTTCCGATAGTCGCCATGTCCGGATCTGGACGTTGCCAAGAGTGCCCAGGAATCCACGTCAAGTCCAAGTTGTTTACCCCTATAAAGGAGGAACAACCATGGTATGGGGTGGTATATGCTTCAATGGACGAACCGATCTACATATCTGTCAGGGGAATATGAATGGATTTCAGTACCAAAATCAGATAATCAACAATATTTTGCCCATGTTTCGTGCAGCAATTGGAGAGCAGTTCGTATTCTTAGACGATAATGCTCGCCCTCACATGGCCGCGGCTGTTTTAAATGATATCGAAAGATTACGAATTACTCACCTTCAGCTTCCGCCTAGATCTCCTGATCTCAATTGTATAGAGCATGCATGGGATATGCTGCAAAGGAGGTTAGATGAATATGTTCCTCACCCAAATACCATTCTTCAGTTGCAGCAGGTCCTTCCTAGAATATGGCCAGATATACCGCAAGAATATTTTAATACGCTTATTGATAGTATGCATAGGAGATGTCAGGCCATACAAATACAAATACAAATATTTATTCAAGTTAACAAATTACAATAAATCTTTACTCACGTCAAAAATAAAATATATACCTACATCATGTCACGTCACTTACTTACGTACTAATAAGATAATGATTACTATAGTCAAAGGAACTGCTCATATTGACATTGAACATATAAATATACAATACAAAAAAGAAGAAACATATCAATTATTAAGTACCAACAAACAATTATCCTAATTAAAAAAGAAGACAATTAAAATTTATACATTAATAACATTAAACCAATCACCAGGATAAAACAAATATTTTGCTAGAAATTCCATTGTGAAAACTCCTCTATGCTGTAAAATGCCCTTTCAGTCAAAAAACTCTTCACTTTAACCTTAAATATATTATTGATGTACATGGAGGTTATACTACTTATTAGTTTCTATACTGCAGTGTTTCGAGTAATATGAAAGTAAGGTTTTTGTAAGTTAATTTAAATAAAAATCAATTTAATAATTTAAATCTAATTTTTTTGAAATTTTTGAACCACCCTGTACTATGAAGATTTAAATTTGGATTGGATGGGCGATGTTTTTAGATACCTATTTTAGAAGAAAAACGTGTGATCTGTATTTTTTCCAAAGAATATTAGGCTATTATTGAGGATTTGCACATTTTTATAAAAAAATCGGTTTTTTAATTAGAAAGCAAGATGAACTCCAGATGTTAGAATAGTCTAAATAGAAGGTTATAAGCTTACTTAAGCATATTTAGAAAGAATGCCCAGATGTTCCTAAGAACAGGTTTGAAATTTTTTTAAATTTGTAACATAATTTTAAAAGCCCTGTATAATAAATGCCAAGGAATTATCCAAACGCTGCAGAGCTTGCTAAGATTTGTCATTTTTAAACAAAGTTATGAGCATTTGAATTTTGACCAAATTTTCACATTTCCTTAACTTATCGGGAGCAGTTTAGTTTTACGTACGGTTACCGGTGAGACATAGAAGACGAATTTATTTTGGGGATGGATCTCATCGGTCAACTTGGATTCTCATTTGATAACAAACTGAATCTTCTGAAGTTTGGCACTGAAGAGTCCATCCTTACCTTATCCAACACCACGATTTACCTTGCCAACACCTCGTAGGCAAAGCACTAGTCAAAACCGAAGGCGAAATATCGATAAGGATAGCAAATATTTCATCCAATTGTATTAAAGTCAATAAATATGTGATAGCCACTTGCGAGCCGGTGCAGTGGGAAATCAGTTGCGAAACGCAGTCAGAACTAACACCCTCAACATCACCTAAGGAAGTCCTAGAACATTTCCAGAAGTCGTGGCATCAGCTGTCTTTCGAAGAACTGAAGAGAGCTACACAAGCTCAGAGCACAGCCTTTGAAAGGAAAAATGGCAATACTGAAAGAACGAACGTCATAAAACATAAAATCGACACTGGAAGTGCTCACTCCATACGGCAACATCCTCGAAGCAACAAGAGGTTACCACATTAGTCAACAAAATGCTTGACGATGGAATTACTGAAGAATCATGAAGCCCATGGTCGTCTCGTGTTGTCTTAGTCACCAAGAAGGATGGGACTACCAGATTCTGCGTGGACTATAGAAAGCTCAATGACGTCACCAAGGAAGACAGCTATCCACTTCCCAGAATTGATGACACGTTGACGACACTAGCAGGTTCTCATTGGTTCTCAACACTCGATTTAAAGAGCGGCTGCCGGCAAGTAGGCATTAACGAACAGGATAAGGAAAGGACTGTCTTCTCTATCGGAAGTGGTTTATATCAGTTTAAAGTTATGCCCTTCGGACTAGGCAATGCCCCCGCTACTTTTGAGCGTCTTATGGAAGTTGTTCTACGAGGCCTTACTTGGAAGACATGCCTGGTATATCTTGATGATATAATGGTAATGGGAAAACCTTTCGAAGAGCACCTACAAAACCTGCATGAAGTTTTTACTAGGATCAAGAATGTTCAGCTCTTACTGAATCCAAAGAAATGTTTCTTTTCCAAAAAGTTGAATATCTCGAACTGATCAACGAAAGATTACAGCAATCAAAGACTGGCCTCGTCCTCGCGACAAACACGAACTGCGGAGCTTTCTTGGATTATGTACTTATTATAGAAGATTTGTCAAAGGATTTGCAAATCTAGCTGCACCTCTCACTGAAGAACGAGCAAATTATAACTGGGATCATAATTGTGATTCTGCGTTCAGGCAATTAAAAAGCGGCTATATGTTCTAGTTCAATATTGGGATATCCGAGACAAAAGAGTATATTTGTATTTGACATAGACGCAAGCAACACCGGCATTGAAGCAGTTTTATAGCAAACAGGAGAAGAACCAGTTATCGAATACTACAGTCGAACACTTTAGAAACCTGAATGTAACTACTGTGTAACCCGAAAAGAACTTTTGGTAATAGTACGGTCTGTTGAGCACATAAATGGTTTTTGGATATGAAACAGCCTAAAGGACAGGTAGCCAGATGGCTTGAAAAGTTACAACAATATAACTTTAAGGTTAAGCACAGGACAGGGAGATTGCATAATAATGCAGATGCTTTATCCAGAAGGCCATGCGAGGATAATTGGAAGCATTGCCAAATAATAGATCAACGAGAAGGAATTACTCCCATTAGGCAAATGAAATTTGGGGTTTATCAACAGAGCAACTTAAAAAGGATCAGCTTGAGGATAGTGAAACTATTGCTAAAAATTAAAGAAGAACATCAACCAAGACCAAGCTGGAGATAGATATGAACTAAAGCATTTGCTTTTAAAACTCTGTGGTCGCAGTGGGACTCCCTGTGGTCGAAAATAGACTTCTTAAACGAGAGTGGGAAAGCGCCGATGAAAAAGTAGTGAAGATACAGTTAGTGGTACCAAGGAGAAGGAGAAGTTCATAATGGAAAGTCTGGTGTTCATCTCGGAGTAAACAACTACTGCCAGGATGTAAAATCGTGGTGTCGTCAGTGACCCAAAACAAGATCTAGGGGAAAAATTAAACAGTCTAATGTGGACCTACCGTTTGAACGTATCGCCATTGACGTAGCAGGCCCTTTTCCAGAAACAAATAAGTACGTTTTAGTGGCAATTGACTACTTCAGTAAATAGCCTGAAGTATTTGCGATTCCCAATCAAGAAGCTGTTACCATAGCAGAGGCCCTCGTGAATAACCTGTTCAGCAGATTTGGTGTTCCGTTAGAGCTGCACTCAGATCAAGGACCCAACTTCGATTCTTAGGTTTTCCAGAAAGTCTGTAATTTACTCAACATCCATAAAACACGGACTACAGCCTTACATCCACAATCAGACAGCATGGTTGAGAGGTTTAACAAGATCATTGAAGAACATTTGTCAAAGGTTGTAGATGAACATCAGAAGGATTGGGACCAACACATACCACTATTTTTGGTGGCCTATAGATTAGCAGCTCTTGACACGACATGACTAATACCAGCCATGGTTTTATTTGGAAGAGAACTCCGTTTACCCTGTGACCTATTATTCGAAACGCCAGACAACCAGGATATGGAAATTCACGATTACGCGGAAAGCCAGTGACAGAATAAAAACACGATATGATCTCAAATCTAATTCTATGGGAATCTGTCCGCGTCCTAGGACGTTTAGTTCGCAACTGAGTGAGAGCATAATACAGTGCGCACAAGAAACTTGCTATACAGACACCTAATACACTTTGCACTAGGTTATAGGTATAAAAATAATGTAAGGTTGAAAATAAATGTTTATCTATCTATCTGAGTTTGTGCAAACATTTTTAGATAATGCTATTGGCATGTACATTTTGATGTCTTAGAAGTTTATCTGGTGGTATCTGATAATTAAACGATTCGTCATATGCAATTTGATATTTATAGGAAAACTTATCCATTCTATCATGGAAGACTGCGGCGGTGTCACAATCAAATTCCCAAGCCCTGACAGTAAGAGCGATAAAGTGACTATTCGTGGTCCTAAAGAGTATGTCGACAAAGCCAAACAGCAATTGCTAGACTTAGCCAGTGAAAGACAACTTGCCAGTTATACTGCCGAGGTAGGTGAGGAATGTGAGAGGCAACTGTACTGTTTAATTTTCTTTATATACCGTTTTATTTGCCATATCTCCTCCTTTTTAGTAACTTCTAGTATTTTAAAAAATTATTACTCTAGTTTCGGTATTACGCAATTTTCAGTGTTTGTATGCTTATTCCATACAGTGCATTGAAGCTCTTTAAGTTTATTTTATTTGGTGTACTGATGCTGTTATATATATATCTTACAACATGGCACAGAAGTAATTTTATAAAAATTTATATAAATTCGAAATGGTGGACTATTTAAGAATAGTTTGTTATCCAATTCAAAGCAGTAGATGAATATTTCCGCAAATCTAATAGTGTCCATTGTTTTATCGCAGGTACGTACTAAAGCTCAGCATCATAAGTTCCTTATTGGTAAAAGTGGTGCCAACATTAAGAAGATCCGTGATTCATCCGGGGCAAGAATCATTTTCCCATCGAATACTGACGAGGATAGAGAAATCATTACCATCATCGGGAAGAAGGATGCTGTCGAGGATGCTAAGAAACAACTTGAAGCTATGATCAAAGACATTGTAAGTAAATCAGCCAAGCTGCATAGCAACACACTGCTTTCAAAACTCTTTGCTGTCCTTTTATAAGAATGATCGTTAAACCTGAGCTTTATTAAACGTAACTTTAGCAACAGTTACTTGCAATCATTTTTGAGTTAGGTTATTCTTAAGTGATATTTGGGAATGTTGAATATTTCGAATATTTATATAAAAAATCGACATCTTACACAAACAAACACAGTTACTTTTTCTTGTTTTAGGACAATATTATTGAAGACGAGTTAAAAGTAGAACCGAGACATCATAAACACTTTGTAGCCAGACGAGGCGAGGTACTTCATAGGATAAGTGACGAATGTGGCGGCGTCATGATATCTTTCCCTAGATCTGGCGTTGACAGCGATCGGGTTGTGCTCAAAGGTTCTAAAGAATGCATCGAAGCAGCTAAACAAAGAATCACTGAAATTATTGGCGAGTTGGAGTCGATGATTACCATTGAATGTATCATTCCGCAAAGGCACCACAGAACTGTTATGGGAGCCAAGGGATACAGAGTCCAGGGTATTACGTCGCAATTTGACGTACAAATTAAGTTTCCCGACAGAGACAATACCGAAGAATATCAAACAGAATTAACAAATGGTGATGTTGATGCAGAACCGGTCCGTCATTGTGACGTCATCAGAATCACAGGACAGGAATCAAATTGTCTTCAGGCTCAGCAGGCTATGCTCGATTTGGTCCCTGTTACTATTGAAGTGGATGTGCCTTTCGAAATGCACAGATCTATTATCGGTGCCAAGGTAAATATATTTTTGTGTTAGTTATTATCTTTCTGCAGACAGTCTGTATTTACCTTTAAAATGTATTCAACCCTATTTATTAATCACTGTCACCTACGTTGCTATAAGATGCCTTCTTTGAGTTCAGAAACACCAAGGCGTATAGATATTACGTCTATTATTAATTAGTCTTTTCTTTTTGCAAACGTGATCATTTTTTAGTTTTGGGACAGCTTTAGTGATATACGTATACAATAGCGTAAAAATGATTATCTGTGTGGTTGATTGCAAGTTCACATTCTCCACTTTTTTAAAAATCAGTTTTTTATTGAAATATTTTTCTCCATGTTTGAATTACATGTGAATCCGGTATTAAAATCACACAAAAATAACATTCTTCTGTACTAAATCAGACCTAAAATTGCGGCATCGTCGCAAAACTTAACATTCTCCGCGTCTGCTCTGGATGCATGCATAAATCACATTCTCCGCCAACCAATAAAAAACTTAATAGCGCACGTGGATATCTGCTGATTCGAATTTTTAATCACTGTCCTGCCGAATTAAAACAACTGTTGTATATTGGTTTTAGACTTTACGGTGGTGTTTTAAGTAATTAACATTAACAACATTAATTACAGCATAAACCCCACAGGAAAACAAAGCCCCCGCTGCCTTCTCCGTCCTTCACTGTCTCGGGTGATTAGACTCTAGCGACAGCCGTCGGAACCGTTCCATCCCTGCCTTCCTTCCTTCCTTCCTCCCTTGACTTCCATGGCTTCGCGATGCAACCAGTTGTTTGTAAGTCCGCAGATGGTCTAGGGATTAGGGTTAGTTTGGGTTACCGGGCGACCCGGGTTCAAATCCCGTCGGTTTTTTTGTTATTATTTTTTTAAGGTTATATTTCTTGATTTTGGGTATGTCTTGGTTGGTAGTTTTGGTTAGCATTTGGTTAGTTTCCTTTTCTTGAGCCCCCGTAGCGAGCAGAAGGATCATGCAAAAGGTGAATTGAAGGAAGGAAGGGTTCGGCTGCTGTCGCGAGACTCTAGTTCTCGGGTGCAACTGCGCCTGAATGCGCAAATAACTTCGTGGACCAACAACAAAAAAATTTTACGCCTTTGAACATTGAAGTCCTGAATGCTGAAAATCCTGAAGCCGATGCTGACAGTGACGTATTTATAAGCGAGACTGGCGACTTAGGCGGTGTCGGCTTAAGTCGCCAGTCTCGCTGAATGCCAACGCGAGTGTTCAAAGGAAGAAGAAGAGGATGTGCCAAAACAAGAAATCCAAAATTTGGAAAGTTATGATGATTATAAAAACTCGAAAACACTGATGAAGCTCAGAAAAATGAGGTTTAGGTGGTGAGAGGGACGAACGAGAATACTGAACTCAAAACTACACAGAAAACGTGCCTTTTATTTGTGTCATGACTGGCACCGGAAGTTACTAGTGAAGAAATAATTGGTTTCTTATGAAGCAATAAGTTAGAGAAGGAATGTAGAGCTGTAAAATTGCATACAAAAAAAGAAAACCATGTGACATTCAAACTTTCTGTCCCAGAGAGCTCAAAAAATAATTACTTGAGCACTACTTAGTGGCCTAAAGGAGCAATTATCAACCATTTTCAGAACATAACGCCCCAGAAAAGTACGAAAGTCTCACTCTTACACGTCAACATCAGATCTATTCGGTACAAGATAGAAGAGGTGGATGCATTTCTTGCGGATAGGGCCATTTATGTGATGTGTATTACAGAACACTGGCTTCAAGAAGGGGAGATTGAAACCCTCCAGCTAAACGTTACAAAGTGGCTGCATGCTCAACAATGCAGACCTGCTCTGGAGGGGGGACAATGATCCTACTGAAACATGAGCTAGAAGCTTCTAAGATAAATACAAATAACCATTTAAATAATGATAAGTGTATCGAATTTTGTTCTGTCTATATAAATAAGTTTAATATTTATGTTTTAGCCTTTTATCGCTCACCCAAAGGACATCTTGACATTTTTCTTGCAGCATTTGATGCTATTCTTGTAGGATACCGCCAAGCTAATGGGAAATCCCCGGTTGCCGGTGATTTTAATATACATTTTAACTTTAAGGAAGCTATATTTAAAGACTTAATGGATAGTTTCAGGTTAAAACAAACATTTTTTGAGCCAACTCGCCTTAATCATTGCTTGGACAATATTTTTGTGAGTATAGAGCTGGCAGTAGAGAGTGTGAGTGTTGTGAAAATGCATGCGTGGAACGTGCAATAACAACCAAAAAGTGTAGACCAATCACACAATAAGGCAAGTTTGTATTTTATAATATGGTGAGCAGGTTGTCCTGAAATTTCATCTCAGAGAGCGGAAATGGCAATGAGATGTCTACCATATTTGTTTTCAGTCTTGTTGATGTAAACCTTGTGGCCTTTCCAGAAAGGTTGCATAGGGGTGAGATCTGACCAACCATACAAAACAGCCTGGTTTAATAGCAAGCTTAGGGGAATGCCTCATAATTTAAATTTCTTGGGGCAGGTAATGCAGCAATATAATATAGAGGGAATTTTCGACCAATATAGGAATTATAAAAAAATTTATCGAAGTGAGATTAAACTGGTAAAAATAGAGCATAATCATAGCAAAGAGTATATAATGTAAAGAGAGGACAGTAAGACAGAGCAATCAAATTAGAGACGGATAGATGAGAACTCCGATTTAAAGGGCGCCTCGTATGTTATCGGATTATATCGGACACAATCGTCAAGCAAGGACGATCAGCCAACACAGTGGGTTAAATATATCTCGTAAAGGTCAAGTTTAGATTTATTAGGGAGACGTTTGGTTTATTTTTTTAATTCATATTGTGTAATTGAAATTAAGTGTGTAAACTTTAATTATGATATGTAATACAATTCATTTAATAGAATCTTTTGACAATCACTCGGTAAAATTTTGCTTACCTACAATACATGCCTTTTACGTGACTTTTCTCAAAAGATCCTCGGATTTCTGATAAAACATTAATTGTTTTAATTTTATTACTAAATATTCAGAAAATTCTACTCTAATAATTAAGCTTCATACTCACTATAGCGAATTTCGCCTTTTTTGACATAAACTGTCATTTTCAGCTTTAAAATTATTCGCGGCGAAAAATTTTATTTTTTTTAAGAATTCTACCATAATTGTGAATTAATCTCAAATTTCTTGACCGCTTTGCTATATTTATTTGTGTATTCTTTTCAGGCATTGGGTTCATTAGTTAAATTGTGGAATAGATACTTTAACCGTTGGATAATAATATTAATTATAGTTTTTTTCGGGGGAGATATTATTATTTTATGTTCCGTTTGCGTCCTTTTGGTAATTATCCTAAAACTACGAAATACCCACCAGCTAAATGACACCAGAAAAGAAAATTTTCGGGTAGAAATATATTTTTAAAATGCGATTTTCGCAATTTAGTTGCAGAAATGAGATTAATTGATCCCATTCTAGACTTAAAAATATATTACTAACCTGCTTACATCTTCCGGTACTTGGACCTAACCTATAAAACCTATTCCACTGAAAGCATAAATTCGCAAAAAAGTTAAAACTATTTGAACTTCTTAGCAAATATTCGCCGACGAAATTTCGCGTCAATGAGTATGGACCAAAACTTAGATTCGCGCGAAAAATCAACAACTGTCAAAAAAGGCGAAATTTGCGGAAGTGAATATGAAGCTTTAAAGTGAGATTCGAATAGAATTTACTTTTTCGTTGGTTTTAAGAGTTTATCCCCTCTATGTTTTGAATAAAACTTTCCTTTAAAATAATCGAAAACTATTGATTACACCTTTTTAATTTAAACTGAAGGAAATTCTTATTTGATTAATTAAAGCTTTTAGACGTCCTGAATAAATTTTAATAAAAATTCGCCGGAAACATTAAAAAACTGAATTTTATCACATTTTTTAATTAAAATAAGTTGAGCACTGAGATTCTGAGAAAATGCAAGAGTTTAAACAAATTCAGAGAATTTGAATGAAAATCACTCGATATAAAATTTTATCCTAGCAGAAAGTATTAGATATTTAGTAAATGTTGTCCTCATTTTCGTTATTTCGACCCACTGTGATGAAATCGATTATTCGCCATCTTGTTTGACTTGACGTCAACATCGCCCGCTCTGATAAAAACTTACATCCGGCAACGTCGCGATATCTCCGAGTTAAAGGGACGAGGTCATTGAAACGGCTGACGAAAGATCAAAGGAAATTCGCCGGCTGTCTTCTCTTTACATTATATACTCTTTGATCATAGGCTTATTCTTAACTCTTCAAATACACCAAAAACAATGTGGCAAATAATTAATGCATCTCGAGGTAAAATTGTTAACAAAAATACCAAATATTACTTCCAATGAGTTTAACGATTTCTTTTCTAAGATAGGTTTAAGTACTTTGCAAAAAATTCCTTATACAGATTTTAACCCACTAAAAACCTAAATAATTTGCACACCCCACTATTCTGTTTTCAAGAGGTAGGCTTCAACGACATAAGGGAAATAATATAATTAATCACATAAAAAGTAAGCCTAGTCGAGATATTTATGGCCTTAATGTAAATTTAATCAAAACAATCAAGGATTGCATCATTATCCATTTTTGTCTCAAAAACAACATCTTTCCAGACTGTCTTAAGGGATGCCTTGGTTAAGGCTATCTTCAAAAATGATGATCCATCTTTGCCAGAAAACTATAGACCAATCTCGCTTCATCGAAAATGTTGGAAAAAATGCATGGCGGTACAAATCACAAACTTTGAAACATATTTACTCACAGTCAATTCGGTTTCCGAAAAGGCAGAAATACTACCCATGCCAGTTTAGACCTTGTTTCAAATGTTGTTGATTCTTTTCATAATATGCTCTACAAATCGGTCATCTTCTG
Organism: Pissodes strobi; assembly: GCA_016904865.1. NCBI lineage: Eukaryota > Metazoa > Arthropoda > Insecta > Coleoptera > Curculionidae > Pissodes > Pissodes strobi. Next base: position 176,441 of record MU185532.1, read on the forward strand.
TGACTCCAGCTACAACGTTACAAAGTGGTTGCATACTTACGCAGACATCAGCAGCTGGAGGTAGATGGGTTGAGGTCAGCGAAGAGTAAGATCACAGTGGGAGTCCCACAAGGGTCCATCCTAGGGCCCATATTATTTCTGATATACATCAATGATCTACCAAATCATGAAACCCTAACGAAATACACACTCTTTGCTGATGATACCACTATCTCTACTGTAGATGATTCTGTTTCAGAGGTCTTGCGGGTATGTGAGGTTGCTCAAACACGAGCCCAGCGATGGTTTGCCTCAAATAGGCTTTTGCTTAATGCTACAAAGACCAAACAAATGATTTTTTCTATGAGAGAGATATATGCTCAAAATGAATCTGAGGTTAAGTTCTTGGGTGTCATCTTAGATCCTCAATTACAGTGGAAAAATCACATTGCCGTTCTTGCCAAGAAGCTTGGAAAGAATATTTATGTCCTTCAGAAGTGTATCTGTTGAAGTCCTCCGTACATCATATTTCTCTTTATTTCATTCACATATTGCATATGCAATTATTGCATGGGGGCACGCAGCAGATGTTAAGAGAATATTTGGTCTTCAAAGAAGGACAGTTAAAATGATGGCAGGTCTTAGCTACAGGGATAACTGTAGGCATATTTTTAGAGAGTGGAAATTTATTACTATGACATATGTGTCGATTTTGGGCACTTCTAAGCCAGTCTCTACCGACTAACTCCTTGATGTCATCCGCCCATCTTCTCTGTGGCCTTCCTCTGTTTCTCTTTGTTTCTCTAGGCCTCCATTGTATCACCCTCTTGATCCATCTCTCTCCATCCTGCCTCACTACGTGTCCCGCCCAGCTCCATTTCAATTCGGCCACTCTCTCGACTATATCAACGATTTTCATCCTCCTCCTGATCTCCTGATATCTCACCTTGTCCCTTAAAGAGATCCCCAGCATTTCTCGCTCCATGGCTCTGTGAGCTATTCTCATCCGACTTGCGCTGTATTTGGTTAGCGTCATAGTCTCCAGACCATACGTCGCCACCGATAGAATGCACGTATTATACACTTTCCGTTTTAAATTTATTGGGATGTCTGGATTTTTCAGTATATGCTTAAGTTTGCCGAAACCAGCCCAAGCAAGCCGCACGCGTCTGGTTACTTCAGCCTTCTGATTCTCCTTTCCCAGCTTAACAACCTGTCCGAGGTAGATGTATTCGGTGACGTTCTCAATAATCTGATTGTCTAGGGAGATCCGAATGTTGTTAGGGATCATTACTTTCTTTTTGTTTATATTAATTTTTAGACCTATGCTTTTAGAAGCTTCGTTCAACTGCCACAGCATTTCTCTCAGCTCGTCCGAGTTGTTTGAAATTACAACAATATCATCAGCAAATCGCAGATGACTCAGAAACGTCCCGTCAATTTTAACCCCTTTCTGTTGCCATTCCAACTTCTTAAAGACGTCCTCAAGCGCCAAGGTAAACAACTTCGGTGATATTGTGTCTCCTTGGCGTACTCCTCGATTCAATGCAATTTGATTTGTTCTGATATTTTTAATAAGAATACTATATCTTGAATCTATTCTGGCTTTATTGAAGGCGTTCAAGAAGGACCATGTTTCTATTGAATCGAATGCCTTGTGAAAGTCGACGAATGCCAGACATATAGGAACGTTGTATTCGGTGGTTTTTTCTATTAGGGTCCGTAACGTCTGCAGATGGTCGGTTGTGTTGAATCCGTTTCGGAAACCTGCCTTTTCTACTGGCTGGTAAAAGTCTTAATTTCATCGAAAGACGGTTGGTAATAATCTTGGTAAAAAGCTTGTAAAGGTGTGACAGCAAGCTGATGGGGCGATAATTCTCGAGATTAGTAGTATCTCCTTTTTTGAATAGCAGTACCACTTCCGCATTGCACCAGGAGTCTGGTATTTTGCTGCCTTCTAGGCATTTATTAAGCAGGATTTGAATTGTTTTCACCAGTCTATTTTCTGCAAGTCTAAGCATTTCCACTGTGACGTGATCTTCTCCGGGGCATTTTCCGTTCTTCATTTTTTGTAAAGCCATTTTTATTTCATCTAGGGTATTTCCGGTATATCTTCTGAGCCTGTGTTGCCTACTATACGTAAAACAAAACATCCAAAATTTCCTGACTCATAAAAATGTTCAAAGCTACCCCACTAGAGGCAGAGAAAACGTGCTTCAATCATATTGGCGGCTTGGAAAGTGCCAAGATGGACCAATGTACTGCGCGATTAAGTTTTATAATATTTTACCGATGCATATTAGAAATTTGCCACTGATTAGGTTTAAGTTTTTAATTAGAAATTTCCTGTTAGAAAATTGATTTTAACAACTTGTGACTGTTTGCGAAATTTTCTTACTCTTTGTGTTGCTGTTAGAATTTTAGCTAGGTACTTATATTGAGATAAATGACCTTGGTACATTTAATAATTTCAAATTTCTTTTATTTTGACGTATGCAAACAAATTTCTTTGTATTGGCATTACTAAAGATTGATATAATTAATTAAATATCGTTACCTTAACATGGAACTGGCAGGAAAACCAGTAAATAAGGCAGTCGGGGAGACTCCAAGGAAAAGATTGCCAGAACCAGATAAGGGGAAAAGAGCTCAGGCTAAGAAAAAAAGTCAGACTATTAGCGTTGGATATGGGGGTCAATAAAAACACGACTTTAGTAGGCATGCTCAGCTATTGGTTTCTTAATGCCCCTAAAAATATTTCTGAAGTTCAGTTAGTTTTTCCCATCACTGGTCATAATTTTTTTGCCACCCGAACGTGTTTTTGGGGATATCGAAAAGGATTTTAAAAGGCAAGAAGTAATCATATATCCAAATGAGTGCATCGAGATTATAAGTAAATGTGCCACTATCAAAAAACTAGGAACTGACGTATTAAACAGGGACTGGAAGGCAACGATTAACGATAACATTAAAAAGTCATCCTCCTGGCTTTTTAGTATAAAAATAATTACCAATAGTCTTACAGTTGTTGTTTGTCCAAGGGAAAAAACATACAGACTAAAAAATTAACCAGCCCACTATGCCAAGAGTATTACCAAACGAGGTAAAAATCTACAGCTTTTCAGAGCAGATGTTATTCTCAAAGGTAATTATTTGAAAAAAAAAAAAGACACAAAAAAGGATCGATTTCCTTCTCAAAAAACACTACATGGAAGACTGGTCAACTCATGGTTTTTTGCATTTCTTTAGACATGTTATTGATGAAGCAGAAATTATTGATGCGCCAGCAGATGAGGAGAATGAGTGCCACTATGTACAAGAAATGTCGGTTTTTCAGAACTGATCTGTAAAAAGTGGCATTTAAATTGAATAGGTATATATAATTTTCTTGTAGCTTGGTTTATTTTTTGTGTGAAACCTTTTCCTATTTTTTTGGTTAGTATTGATTAATTATTTCTTTTAGGATTGTGTCTTGTATTTTTGTCAAAAGTCACATTCTCCAAATGGCTTAGGTTCATAACTTACATTCTCCATTTCTTGGTTGCAAAAGTTACATTATTCATAATTTAAAGCTTTTTAAAAATTTGTTTTTTTGCTATGTAACTATGTAATTTAGTAAGCCACATTTTATTTAAATAACTGCAGAAAAGTAATATTTACCCATATGTTGAGGTTTCATACGTTTTTCGTCGATTGTGAAAAATTTAGACCCTTCATTTTCGTCTTTGTTTCTCTGTTTTCTTTTGTTTACGTGTGCATGGATATTCTGAATAAATTGATTACGGATGTTCGTGGAGACTTTTTTCAGTAATTGACCTTTCGTTTATGACATTCATTGATCATTTTCTTACAATTTCCATGTTTGTCACTCGCAAGTCCTGCTCTATAACTACATTTACACACACAGTCCAAATTATTTGTCTTTTGCTGCCAGTTGTGACTGACTATAAGGCTAGTAATTCTGAAAGTGCAAAATGTGTGATGGTAAGTGCACACTGAGCACATTACACAACAACTTATTTACATCCGGTTTATATAATACATTTGGATTTGCTTTTTTTTTATTAATGTAATTATTTTCAGGGCCAAGCTGTGAGAGAGCTTATGGACAGATTTGATGTCCACATAGTCCTATCTTCAACCGAAGTTCAGGAAGACATTATTAAAATAACCGGAACGCCTGCCAATGTTCAAGACGCGAAAGAAGCTTTGATTGAACGCGTAAAGGAACTGGAAGTCGAAAAGAAGGATAAAGAACTAAGGTCCTTTGCTCTTCAAATCGAAGTAAATCCGGAATATCATCCTAAAATCATTGGAAAACGTGGTGCTGTGATAACCAAAATAAGGCAGGATCATGATGTACAAATTACATTCCCTAAGAAAGGTGACGAAAATGAGCACATCATCTTAAT
>MU185532.1:180841-239577 GCA_016904865.1 Pissodes strobi
CAGGCATAATATGTGTAACTGAGCACTGGATGAAAAAAGAGGAAATGAAAATGGTTACGATTAACGGGTACACCCTAAAATCTTGTTTTTCGAGAAAAGAAATGTAGCACGGTGGGGCAGGCATTTTTGTGGCAGAGGATGTTTTTGAGCCAGTAACGGACATAGAGAATAAATCTATTGAAGGGCACATTGAATGTGGCTGTGTGGTAAACAAAAAAAATTAAATTGTTATTCTATGTGTGTATCGTACTAATTTAGGTCATTTTGATGTTTTTATAGGACAACTTGAGGAAATTCTCCTATATTTTCAAGTTCATTTTAAATTTTACAAAGTAATCTTATGTGGGGATTTTAATGTTAATTTACTTGATTCTACTCCTGACAGGAATACATTTCTTGACTTACTTGTGACATTTAACCTAACACAAACAATATATGAGCCAACAAGGATAACGAAAAGAACAGCTACACTTATTGATAATTTATTTGTTAATTTTGAGTATCTCAAAGGTTTTGTTGAGGTCTCTACTCTCTCAGACCATCACGCGCAAGTAGTACATTTTGAGTTAAAAAAAATAATAATAAAGGGAGACGAAGCAGCTGCTCCTAAAAGATTTTTTTCGAAAGTTAAACTTGAACAGTATCGTCAGGAACTGCTAAGTGAATCCTGGGAGAATGTTCTAAATTAGCAGGATGTTGATAGAGCATATGAAAGCTTTATGTATAAAGTAAAATCAATCTTGGATAGAGTTATTACTACGAGGAAACCGAAACCTCAGCAAAATGAAACAAAGTTTTGGCTGACACAGGGTATCAGGACGTCTTGTAGGAGGAAGCGACATATGTACGAGCAGAGGTTGAATGGCGAGGTGAGTGGTGATAGTTATGGAGTATACCCTAAAGTACTAAAAAAGGTCATTAAAGAAGCAAAATTGCTATACAATACAAAATATATTTCCCAGTCTGAAATCAAAAGTAAGCTACCTGGTTTTTAATTAATAAAATAACTAATAGAGATAAGGGCACTACAACAGTTTTTGACAGTATTCATGCGGGGATGTTTTCTGAAAAGGACTTACTTGACACAGTAAATAATGAATTTATTAATGCATGTCCAGATGTTTGGGGGGTGGGGGCTACCACAGACTACTTAAGGATCAAAGTAGACAACAACTCTATCTTCCTGGCAGCATCCACAGCTCAAGAGGTGTGTGAATGCATTAAGGGACTTAAAAACAAAAAGTCTGTGGGGGATGATGAGATACCAGTTACTCTCTTAAAGACAGTGGCTGATGTTGTATCAGAACCTTTATCTCACATAATAGATATCTGCTTTCGGGATGGTATTTTTCCACTTAAAATTGCACCTGTCAAACCTATTTTTTTAAAAAAGGGGAATAAAGAAGACTTGAAAAATTACAGACCAGTGTCACTCTTATCAAACATAGGTAAGGTTTTTGAAAAACTAGTATGAAAGAATTTTGGGTTTTTTGGATGGGAGTACTGTGATCAACAACTGTCAATTTGGGTTCAAAAACGGTTTTTCTACGATAAGGGCTATATATTCGGCACTAGTGGAAATATTAGAGTCTATGAATGAAAATAAGCAAACTATTGCAGTATGCCTGGATCTTTCAAAGGCCTTCGACAGTGTTGATCACACCATTCTTGCTCAGAAGCTCGAAATGTATGGAATTAGGGGTGTGGCTAAAAATCTTATGACATCTTACATAACGAACAGAAGGCAGTGTGTTGTTGAAAATAATCAAATTGGTACAAAAATAAAATCGAATGTGGTGCATGTAAGGAAGGGTGTGCCTCAGGGCTCAATCCTGGACCCGCTGCTATATATACTGTATACAAATGAGCTTCCGTCACTGAATGATGACCATGTAGTTCTGTATGCAGATGATACCTCCATCATTATGAGCAACCAGGTGGTATTGGATATGGGGCGGCATCTGGAGGGTTCGCTTGGCACTCTGCGGGGGTGGTTCTCTGACAACAGCCTATTGATGAATGTAGAAAAAACTCAAATCATACAGTTTTCAGTTAGGGGTAATGAAAATATTACATATAAAATCAATTCATTCATTCTTAGGTACGACAATTGATCAGAGGCTGGACTGGAGAGCGCATGTCGGGGGTCTGTCAGGGGAACTCTCGAGGTATTGCTACGCACTTAGAGTCCTTGTGAGTGAGGTGAGTGTGGAGGCTACTTTCTTTGTATATCATGCACACATCCTGTCTAGGATAAAGTATGGGATTATTTTTTGGGGAAATTCTATTGAAGCTGACAGGGTGCTAATTCTGCAGAAGAGATGCCTAAGGACTATCGTATCCCCACAATACTGGTAAAAGAGAAATGTATTTTATGAATGATATAAAGTGGAAAGAGACCTTGTCTGGGAATTCTGGGATACAGGACATAAACATTTCTATTAACAACGAATCGAAAAGAAGTCGTAAAAAACAGACGCCGAAGGCGGAAAACCTTAAAAAAGAAATTCGTCATAAGTTACTGAACTTATACAATAAATTTATCAAAGCCGTTCGTTCGGTTTACAAAACTCTAAGCGCTGAACAAATACATATCGCTAAGAAATTTTTCACTTCTGTAAGGGACAGGAGTAATAAGAGCGTATCAAGTGTTGAAAGCCCTATATAAGATATCTACCTCGTGTATCGAATATATTGATCCTGAAGTGTTAGAAGAAGACATAGAAGAAGTCGAATCAAAAGAAGATACGCAAACAGATTGCAAAATGGCTATGACAAACGCTGAATTTTTCAATTTAGCAAGCAAAATTTTCCGAACAGTGTTCGATGGCTCACCCGATAAATTATAGACCGTGATTGACGCCCTTACACTCACCACGAAGCCAATGCAGTAGCCTACATACAGAGAAAATTAATTGGGAAAGCCAGAGACTTAGTAGAAGCAAGTGACACCCTAACCTCAATAATAGACAAACTGAAAGCAGGAATTGGGGCAGAAAGCTCACAAATGACCAGTACAAAACTGTTTGGCCTCAAACAAAGCAACACAGATAAATCCAGGTTTGCCACAGAGATCGAAGATCTTGCACAAAGGCTAAAGAGAGCGTACATCCACGAAGGAGTCCCGGTAGCAGTAGCCGAAACCAACGCTACAAACGCAACAGTTAAGCCCCTAATAACGAATTCAACCTCAGAAAAGGCTAAATTGGTCATGGAAGCCGGAACATTCAACAAATGCTTAGAGGCATTGTCTAAGTTCTTAAATATAAACGACGAAACACCAGCAAACTCGGTGCTATACACAAGGCCATTTTACCCAATCAAATGCTCCCCGTTTAGCGCATTTAGAAGAGGCAATAGAGGTAATTATCTCCCAAGTAATGCACAGTACGATAGACAAGACAATAATTGGAGAAAACAACAGAGTCAGAATAACAGAAATGGTCATACCTACAGAGGTAAAGCCAGAGCCAATCATTATGCGAATAGAGCCAGGGGAAACCAGCAGTATATGCCTAGAGGAAACGGCGAATACGTAAGGCAGCTGGCAATAGAAGACAACCCGGAAAACTCCGAGTACCCTCAACTAGATCCAGCAAAGGGGTCGTAAATATCTTTAATTTGGACCTCGCACTTTCGAACTTTGTATCTATTAACTCAGAAATTACCGGAAATGACACGATTGTACTTCTTATAGACACCGGCGCTGATAGATCACTATTCAAAAGAAAAAAACCAAACCCACTGCAGGTAATAAACAAAACCGAAGTCTGCAAAATAAAAGGAGTCACAGATGGTGCGACCAAAGATATGTCTTTGGGTGCGACAGTATCAATAGGTAAGTACTACAAAAACAAAACTTTACTTGCGTGACGCGTGACGTCTCGGTCTCATTCAACCCCCACAAGAGAAAAAGCAAAACGCGCCTAAAGAAGTTTTCACTTCTAGTTGTAATAAACAACGAAAACCGAACAAAATTTGATTCTTGGTACAAAGGTCCTTTCTCCATAACGGAGTAAATTGCACAATAGAAGACGCAACGGGTAAAAAACAAACATAAAAATCGAATTGAAGCGTTTGCGAATCTCTAAGCTCAATCTCCATACTTTAATTTTTTGTAAATTATTCTTAAGCAGTGCCGAAGAATACTTACGCTAGTGACAAAGCATTGGACAAGTGCAGTGCGTTAGAATATCATATAACAATGTATATTTTATATAGCGTATGTATAAGGTATAATGTACTTTTCTTACTACTTTTATGTATATTTTTCTACTTTTATTTATATGTTTTTCTTATTTTTATGTATATATTTATAAAGAATTTTAATTGTTTTAACACCTCTTTGCATTTGGGCTGGTCAGTCAAGCAAAAAAAAACTAGTAACCGATAGTTACTGCCACACAAAAAATACTGTAACCAATAATGTTTATCACAAATACTATTCTTAACAAGATATATAAACATTTTTAACATTTTATTTATTAATTCATTATTATTATTATATAACCGCATAAAATTGCGTAGGATGTTGAATAGTTTTATCTTTTACATTTTAGAACGTTTGCAAATGTTTATTCGAATGTCCTCATTTTTGCCACAACAAAAATAAGGAGCATTCACAAAAGAGGGGAGGTGTAGCGTATCAGAAAAACACTCGGTATTTCATAAATTAGATCATGACAGCAACCCGAATATTTCGAGGTCTAGACGAACGCTATTTACGTTACTACACGCAATATTATTGTTTAACAGTGATGAACGAGATACTCGCCGCGGGTGACAAGGCCCAGATAACTTTGCTGAATCAGTATTGTGATTGTAACATTATATTTATACTACGAACCTACACCAACCCAGAAGAAGACGGAGTGATGCATTGATATGCGTAGGTAGATTATAAGGGTATACATTTTGTCGCGTTACTATCTTGTATATTCCTTGCTATAATTAACACAGAACTCTATAGTGACCTGGAGTTTTATTCAATACATACAAGGAGTTCTACATAAAGTTAGTTTTCTAATGGCATTTCTAGCCATATGCTCTGCTACTTATGCTTCTCATACGACGTGGGTATTTTTTTCAAATGAATACTTCTTTCGGCGCGTCCTGGGTTCCTGGGTAGTGATGAACGAGATTGAACCATCACGCTCTATGTAGAGCTAATTCAGATAAAGTTTGCTTGAGTAGACTATTGAAGTCAAAATTTCTTTTGGCGCGTTCAGCATACTTTTTCCTGGGTAATGAACGAACTGAGAACGCCAAGCTCGTCTATTTTAGATATTTAATTCACGAAAACAGCTGCGAATCGAAATTTGGGATTTGACACGTTTTTATGGGCAATCTTTTTGGCGATCCGATTTTGCGTTTCCAAGTTAATACGTTAAATGTACGATTTTTCCAAATTTCACTTTGATACAAGATATTGAAATTGACGAGTAGGTATTGGAAAATGGGGATTACTTTTTTGGGCGTATATATTTTTGAAAAAAGGGTCACTTAGAGCGTTGACTGATAATAGAGGAACATGCGCAAACGCCGTGCTTAGAAACGTAATGCCTTCCTTTTCGGCCCTCTTAAGTCCCAGCAGTAGCGTCTTCCGACAGCGATCTGTTATGAACTTTTCTGTTTGGTGCCACGACGCGACCCGACCTTGGCCGAATCGGCAGAATTACCCATGTCTTCGTGATTGATTGATTGCTTCCAACAGTCTGATAGGTCGGTGGTTAGATAGCGTGTGTGATGCAAGGTTGCTGGTTCGTCAGTGCCAGGTTCTTTTTAAGGTTATGTTTGTAAAAAGGCTTTTTCCTTGATTTTGGGTGTGGTTTGGCTTAGTTCTGTTTGATAGCGCCCCGGAGCGAGCGGAGGGCTAGGCGAAATAACTTAATTATTGCCGACATTCGGTCAAGGTCACCAGAAAAGTTGAAAACAGACCGCTGCCTGAAGACGCTAGTTGTCCCAATTACTAATTGGTGGTGCCATGTCGCCTGGAAATTGCGAATATAAATATTTCAATAACGTTGACTGATAATCATTTTAAGATCCTTGACACAAGTAGAGCACTATGTAAAAATCGGCCTCTCCTATTGGTCGATCCGCATGGCCCTCCGCTTGCTTCGCTCGCTACGGGGCTCAAGAAATTAAACTAACCGGGTGCTAACCCAAACTAACCCAAGACATACCCAAAACCAAGAAGAAAGTGTTTAGAAACATAATCTTAAAAATATATAATAAAAAAAAGCAACGGGCTTTGAACCCTGCCGTCCAGGTGAGACCCAACCATCTAAACCTCTCGACCACGAGAGCTCTTGCTGCAAATTGATTGCATCACGAAGACATACTGTAATACCAGATGGATCGACCAATAGGAGAGATCGATTTTTTCATAGTGCTCTACTTGTGTCAAGGATCTTAAAATGCGACTGATAATTTATATAAGCGTCTGGGTGCACCAGAATGGATTTCATTATTCATTGACATATTGCCAAATTGCGCCCAACGCATGGGCATGCGTAATGCGTGTAAAGCTTTTGGCATGCAAGGCTTCTAATTTTTAGTCAATTGCTTCCAGTGCCGGGTGGTCTAGTAGTTAGGTGACTGTGCTTCTGAATCTTGTGATGTGACGGCGCGAGTTCGATTCCCGTGAGTGCTGACCGATGTTTTTATTTTTTAAGGTTATGATTATTTTTTTAAATTTGAGTAAATTTGGGCCAGTTTTGTTTGATTGTGCTCTGGAGCGAGCGAAGCGAGCGGAGGGCCCTACGTGAAGTGAAATAATAGTCAATGTTTCATAGGAATAATATGATATAAATGCGTGAAGTGCCGCAATCTGGAAATATGTCAACGAATAATGAAATCCGTTCTGGTGTACCCAGACTCTTTGTATTTATTAGACTCAGTCTCAGTGCTGCCAATTTGTGAGTAATTACTCACATTTGTGAGTAATTTCAAATCGTGTGAGTGAAATTGTGAGTAATGCCATTTTGTGAGTAAAATGTGAGTAATCGACTATTAATTTTTTTTCAATATTTTTACTTCGTCAGATGGAAAATATGAAAAAATATTTCGCCTTACGTCATTCTTAGTTAATAATTGTTATTTTCCGTTGTTAGTGTTGTTGTGGACAAATATAGGGTGATAGTTGTTGTGCCGGATAGAGGATCCTGCCGGGCAGCTTTGGATGTTGGCGCTAGTAATAATAGAGGGCGTAAATGGTTTCCAAATTTCAGCATTTTTTCCGGGGATCTATACCAAGTTTTATACCTTATCTTTGTGAACTCCCTAAAGGCTGGTTTTCTTTGTTCTTTCTCAGCTCAGCTCAATCGTCTGACTACCTGTTCTGTTATAGCGAAAAGGTGGCAACTATAGCTAGCACCGCATCGTAATTTTGGGCGTAAATTGGACGATTTTTATTTTATATTAGTATTTTTTGCCTAAAAGCCTTACTAGTTGTGACGTCATACATTAATGTTGACATTAGGCGCGTGGGTCACTCCGTCACCAAAACAAATATACGAAGCGGAGCATTATACATCTTTTTCTTAAAAAATTAGGCATATTAGTATTGAAATCCTGAGTAATTTCAAGTAATCGGGCATTTAAGGGATTGTGAGTAATTTGTGAGTAATCAGGATTATATTTTGTGAGTAGTATAGAAAATACAATTGGCAGCACTGCTCAGTCTGATTCAGTCGCGGGGCCGTGGCCACAAAGAGGGATTCTTTGTGCCCGTGGCACAGCTCAGAATGGCCTAGAATCCGTGGCCTTTCGACATATTCGGCTGTTCACAAGAAATAGTTTTTGCATGTATGAAATTTTCGCATTCAGCGATATAACTATCATAAGTCCTAATTTTTTAAGATTGACAGTGGAAGACATGGAGAGATAAAAAATAAAATTATGCCATTGTACCACATTTGATGGGAATAAATAAATATTAACAAAAGACATGTATAAAATCATGCAAGAATACTAGTGAAACAATATCAAGTACGTATAAAGGATTGACCAAATTTTGTAAATAAATTCAGTCAACTAAGTTGATGATTGGTTTAAGCTTTAAGGATAGTATGCCGAACTTGTAGGTTTGTTAGCATGACCACAGCATATATTCTGTTTATGCTATAACATTACTTGGAAGTAAGTACTTTATGATAATAAATTTTTGACTTTTGTCCAGCCAAATCTCTGAAATTGATCACTGTGCGGCGGCGCCGTCTGTTTGTGTCTTTGGTATCGTGCAAGTCTTGTCTCTTTCTGGACGACGGACGTTCCAAGGTTTCCTTGTTTAGCTAATAGTAGAGTCGGCGCACAGTGGTTGGCAATGTTGGAATTGGTGGTCACGCGAAGGCCACAATATCAAAAATAGAAAACTGTTATCGCAGACGCTGCATATAAATAATAATGATAATAATTTAGACAATCATTAGTTTAGTAAAATTAAAATGTTTCTATATGGTTTATTTTTAACAATTTTGGTGTCACGTATATTGCAACTGAATTTTTCAGACTACCATTTAATTTGATTGTAAATCATTGTTTTTGATAGAATTTGTATTCAATTTGCGATATTTTTGCGGTAAGTACATTCAAAATATTTGTTCATATTCGGTTTATTTCTCCCATTTTTGTATTCTAGACAAATTATGTAGATATCGGACACCATATTGAGAATTATTTGTTAATTTTTGTTTGCATTGATAGTTAAATGTTATTTCTTATACAGTTTTTGATGGTCTTTGAAGTTTTCACCTCTGTCGTGTGGTCTTAAGCACACACCGTTTTTTCATATTTGTTCAAGATTTTGGGTTCATATTATGGAAAGTACAACTTATCACGAATAAAGAAAACTGAGCTCTAACTCTTTACGACCAAACGATATTGGAATAATCCCAAAAATGGTTATCGATATAGATATAATCAGTCGAAGAGCACTCTGCAGTGGTTGCTTTGTCAGGAACAGCAAAGATAAATAAACATTCACGCCGCTAAAGATTCAGAAGCAATATGGCTCGAAAGTTAATGGATTTTGTGAAGTTACATAGCAAGTTTTCAACTGGCACGGAGAGAAGTGAGACTGTGAGTTTAGTCGGGAACTATCAGAAAACCCTGAAATTGTAGAATATGTAAAAACCCAACGCTCTTACTTGGAAGAAATGGAATTTTCGTAAGTTATAAACATTTTTAAAGTTATTTACATCGATTTAAGTTACAACGTTCCGGTTTTTTGGAACCATTATCAACTTGTTTTCTTTCCTTATATGGCCGTGATACTGGATGGTTACCTGTTTGCAACTGGTCAGATAAATCAATGTAGTGTAGATCCAAATTTTGAAAACTTATCGATGGAGCCTATTGCACAGTGCCTGAGTATTTTGCCAATAATTTTCTTTTATCTGAACCTTAATATACATTTTATTTTATTGATCTGGATTTTAGGCTAGTGGATTGCCTGGGTGATTTTATTGTACTAATGTCCATTTTGTAGTTCCCTTCATTATTGGAGCCCTTTGTCAATGAGATTTAGTGTTCTTGGATATTAAAGCATACCGTGACTTTGCTTAGATTTAATATGTGTCGAGTTGTTTTTTTTTGGTAATATGTATAGGTTTTTATAGAAATAATGAACTCCTGGTATTATTAAACAGTTTTTATTAAAGAAGCGATTATCACAAATATGACAATTAAGGAATCATCGTTAAAATTTAAATCGAGAGTGAATTATAAATAATGTAATTAGTACGTAATATAGTTTAATGTTTTAACAATTCACAGACAAATTAATTCGATTTATTAGTAAATTTTACAAAATTTATGATTTTTGGTTACAAGTAGTTTTCTCTTCTCGAGACTTACATTTAAATAATTACACTTAACAAGAAGATTGACTAAATGACTGTGTTTAAAGAATATATCAGTCAGCACCAAATAGTAAAGGAGATTTGAACTCCACATTCATCCACATTCATGCACTTTATACAGGGGTTCATAAAATATGTATAGTCTTATAAAATACTACGTCTTCCAGAGGCTATATTGTAAGGGAAAGTGAATTGGTATGTACATTAGGAAACAGGTATTGCAAAATACATAATAATAAAAAAAGATTCAAGGGGCATTTATATTGAGATAGTTAAAGAGTTTTTTGTTAAAGCGTAAGAACCACCACCTTTAATGAAAATCCCTTGATCATATAAAAACGTACAAAAAAATAGAATAGCCTGTGGAAAAGATAGTGGGAATGTTTGCCAGCTAAACGATCGTGTATAAAAATCTCAAAAATTTTAACTAGTGTGATACGAGCTGACAATCATTCCTTATTTGAGTCATTTTATCTAATATTCTATTTACTATAGTGGTTCGTGTTGAGCCGCGTATTCTTCTGGCAGTATAAATATCGAGTGAGTAGCTTGAGGACGGATACAAAGAAAGCGCGGACAGCGCACGAACCGTCGAAAAAATATACAAAAATAGAAATATAAATAAAAGTTTTCGTCGAGTATTCGTTGCTAATGTTAACTTCGAGATTCAGTAAGTCACTATCATGGTAAAATACAGAGTATTAAATTTAAATCTAAGGCTAGTTTGTTGTGTGATTACGTGAGGTAGTCTGGCCTTGGCTCGGCCATTGGTTCGGGTGTCGTGAACAACGGATTGGGAAATTCCGGTGGGTGGGGCAGTGGTCCGGTCAATTTCGGCCTTCGACGGTAGGCCATCAACCAACAGGACACCGCTACGGCTACGGCCACCAAAGCCAAAAGGGCAGTGATTATTAAGGCTATTATGAAACCTATCATGGAGACGCAGATATCTTCTGTACGTTGCGCGTCTGGAGCTGTAATAAAAAAAACATTGTCATTAAATTCTAAAAAGAAAATTACCGATGAGACCCTCAGAACGACAAATTGAGTGACCCAACGTAATAATATACAACGGGAAGGGTCCTCTCTTGTGCCTAGTAACTACGTATTCAAGAAAAATAATTCCCTTTGTCAAATACCCAACGATTGTTCTATTGGGGGTACGGGTGTGACGATGCTCTGGACGAATTTACTATCAAGATGGCAGGGGTGACGTATGGATATTGGTGTCCCACAAGGCATAATTTTGGGACCGATCTTTCTAATATATATCAACGATCTGCCTGTGACCTCTCCAAATGCTCATGGTGTGCTTGGCAAATCTGAGGGGGAAGCAACAAAGTAATAGAGGCTCGCTTGGGGTGTGAAGATTTCTTTTTTCCAGAGGTGGGCTTCATCCAGATGCGGTATGTCAACCAATTGAAGAATAAAAAGAGTCTCGACCTATATGGACTTCGTTTCCAGCGGTATTGAAACGGGTTTTAATTATCACGATTTATAAAAAGGGAGACACAATCAGGTAACGGACTACAGACCTATTTCTCTGCTTCGAATTATTTGTAAGGTTTTTGAGCGGATTATGGCTGGACAAGTGATGCATTTCTTTGAGTCTCGTACTTTATTTAGTGACAGGCAGTTTGAATTTCGATGGGGTACTGGATATTATTGCCTTATTCTGTTGTTTAAGCAAGGCCCTTAACTGCGTAACGCATGACATACTTCTAGACAAGTTGAGATGTTATAGAATCGCCGACTCTAACAAAAGGTTTCTAAGGTCTTATCTCGGCGAGCGATGTTAGAGTGTGAAGATAACAAGGGTGTTGTATGGATATTGGGTCTCACAAGGCTCGGCTTTGGGACTAGTTCTCTTTTTAATATATATCAATGATCTGCCTGTGAGCTCTCCAAATGCTCGTCGTCTGCTATTTGCGGATGTCACCACTCTCTCTGTGTCTGGAAAATGCGAAGGGAGGCAGAACGAAAAAATAAATGAGGGGGCGGAGGACTGGTTTCTGCCAAATGTGGATAAAACTTCCCTCTTTGAAGGTGTTGTAGGTTTCTTGGCTTCATAAATTGACAACAAAATACCCTGGGAAGGTCATGTTAATGAAGTGAATTCTAGACTGAGAAGTAGTGTCTTTGTTCTGCGTGACTTGGTTCGATGTGATCACCTGAAACCCTTGGGACAGCTTATTATGGCTTGTTCCATAGTGTCAATAAGGTGGATTTGCGCATGCAGGTACGGTGTTTGCAGTACCGAGAAAGGCTGTGAGATTGATGTGCGGTTGACATATCTCTACTTTTCCATCTTTGTATATATTGAGGAATTTACTATTTATCAAGCCAAATGAGGATACTTTTCATGCAGAAGGTACTGCGGACTGCCAACCTATAAAGCATCTAGTTCTATCACGGAAATAATTGCAGGGAAATCCTCCTGAATTATTGTAAATAACGAATACAGTGTGGTGTCATTTTTACTTACACAATGAGGTAGAATATCTTTCTTCTCTCCTTTCAAGGGTGAGGATGGCATTTGATTGGATAGTAATTTCTTCCCTCAGTTGTCCCGACAGCAAATTGTCTGGATCGTTGGTTTCATTTTCTTGGGTAATGGCTCTCTTTCTTCTACCGAAAGCGTCGCTTCCTCGGCAATTGACCTGAAATTTTAAATAATATAGTTAATGTCGAATTAGCCAAATATTTACAGTCTGGTAAAATGACTATCAATTGTGCTACTGAGCCAAATAATAATTCCTCGGACGTACCGGTTGGCATTTTCCAAAGCAAACTCTGATGTTGCACTGGAATCGAATATTGTCGCTGCTAGGGAACTTGAAAGCGTGGAAGGTTGCTAACAAGCTCTGCGTATCGGGATTGTATTCCCACTCTCCGAATATGGAAGGATCTGTAGCGCAACCGTTTTCGTCAGTTACCAAATACTCGTTTTCTATCGAGTCTTCCATCGTTTTGGCGACGCAACTTCTTGCGAAACCTCCATAGATTGATCCGGGCTGGACGTCGACTTGCAAGATAAGACTGTCGCCGATTTCTGCGGAATTTATTTCCTGCCCGGTGGGCGTTACGATTTTCATCAGACACGTTGGTGGTGGTCCTGTATTCGCTATGGTTCCTGCAGTAGTTAACATGGAGACATTAAAGCCGAGAGTGACATTTTGCTCGCCTGTCTGGTACACGCACTGGATATGGTACGCTTGTGCTTTGTAGGTGACTAGTTTTGGATGCTTTTGGATTACCAGGACAAAACTGGCTTTACCCTAAAATAAAAATAAAAAACAGTTACAGTAACAACATTTGCCCGAAATACTTTAGCCGAAGTGTAAGCATTTAATGTGGCAACACTTACATTTACGTGAATTAATCCACAGTTGCCAAATTGAACTTTGAATAGTTCTGTTTGGGATACAGGGTTTGGTGGTAGGGTGAGTACTCTTCTACACTGTTCGTCTTTACTGTGTCCTTTAACGTAAAGCACTCCATTGAATCCTTCTTGTTCGCTAATGACATCAATTTGCACTTGCACACCATCTGAGAGACAGCTAACAACCATCTCTGGTTTGGGGAAGTCGGTCCTATATGGTGACGTAGAATCTGAAAAAAGATTCCAATTATGATTTTCTGTAATTAAAGTATTTTAGCTTTTCAAAAACTGAATAGCTCAATTGTCAATTCCTATGTGACCCTTATAATACCCCATTAGTATTACTTAATATCACCTTTAGAAGTGATGCCATTGCTACCAACATTACGTGCTTTTAGTATACTTACTGCAATATTTTTCTGGATTTCCTGAATACCCAGTTATACATTGGCAAATGGCTTGGTGGTTAGTGGCGTTGCAAAGGGCATACACTCCGCATCGTTTGGTCGCGCAAGGGTTATCGCATGTCTTGGTGTTAGGATTGCAGTATTTGTGGTCGGGACAATCTTCGTTTCTCTCACAATCTGGTCCTTTTACAGGAACGCAATTTCCTTTAGAGTCAAGGCGATATCCAAATTCAACGGGACACACGCAGTTGCCACGTTCGTCGATAATTAAGCCCTTTTCGAGGGCACAGACGCACCGTCCACGTTCATCTACCACAAGTCCTTTTTCGATTAGACAAGGGACACAGTTTTCGTTTTCGTCTAGTGCTGTATTTGGGGGGCATACGCATTCTCCCGCCGATGTTCTGATATAACCTTTGCCGACGTTACAGTCTCTAGCTATGGCTGGAACTGTAAAGTAAACGAGTTAATTAGTTCTGCAATTATCAAAAAATACTGTGACATAAAGAGATTCTTACGGTGGCAGTGCTAAGAGACCAAATATGGGAACCGAGGATTAAAAATTCAAAGTGTATTTGAAGTCTTGTCATAGTTGTTCAGACGGAGAGCACTATACTAGACAGGAAGTTAAACATTGAAATTAAGATTTATATCGCTTTGCAGATGATCAAGGAAGCGCGTCAATTAGCTCGCTACACAAGGATCCTCAGCCACACCGCAGGATCCAGTCCTATTTAGGCTTGGGCGTGCACTGCAAGTACGAGTGTGGCAAACCCGAGGTACCTTAGTTAGGAGCACACCTCACTCCCAAGGTGAGTCTCCTTCCACGATTCGGCAAATCCTAAAATCTTTCCCCCGCTCCCTAGGGGCGGTGTTTTGTATCCCCTCTGATGCTATTAGGTTTTCGAGGGCTAGGAGGTTCCTTGCTCTATCCACATCCCAAACCTGACCACGAGACGACGCGACGACCTGGCTATGGACACGGACAATGCGAAAGGAAAACCTGGCAGAAGGTATAAACTGCCAAACCAAAATGGGAGGATTATTACCCCAGGTGGGTTCCGGCAAGGCCGGGAAATCCCACCCCTGTGTACAGGGCAGTCCCGCGGATTCTGGGGGGACAATCAACCATTAAACGCCTATGAAATAGAATTGCTAGATAAACATATTAGAAGACCTAGCATTACTCCTAGATCACCGCCGCTGCGAAGCTTATCATGGAGCTTTCCATGATAAGAAGGGAATCACCACGTTTAAAAAAAGAAGATGCATATGACATTTGTAAATGGATCTTGAAAGCCAAAGCTGAGATGGCAAACTTAGCGAAAATAGCGAAGGAAAACCATAACAAGAGATATGGTGGCCAGCATCCAAAAGCTTCAATTTCTGTTTGGAAAAATGGACATTGAAAAGGCCAACGCCCAAACATGCAGCTGCAGAAATACCAAAACCAAGGACCAAGAAACCCAAACAATTTCGGCAAACGAGCCTAAAATAATTAGAACACTAGAGACAGTTTCAGACTTCTCTTAGTGCAAGGATATAATCAATATGAACTGGAGCGACGAGGCATACCGTACCACAGAAGTGACTGTCGGCGATCCTTTAGAAACAAAGGCGACGATAACCACGACGATAGTAGAACCCAGTGACCCAAATATGACTCTAGGAATACAGAACCTATACAAATACAGGTTCCCAGACATTGTTAACACCAATGACAGATACGCCGTGATAGAGCAAGTCACAAAACTCAAATTGACCAAGGACAAGACATAACCAGTCAGAAAATCATAAAATTGTCACAAATTTTAAGTGAAGATGATCTGTGGAATTCTCTAAGGCAAGTCAGAGATAACCCAATGGAAGATGACCAGGTTGCACTCCACCATGTTAACAATCTGACCCTAGTGAAGTTTAGGAAACTCGTCGAGTTCACGGATCGGGTATAGAAGTCTTGGTCTATACCACGAGGAAGAAACAGGAAACGGAAAGCGTCCAGTCCATGACAAACAAACGGCAATCAACATCATACACCCTTATAATCAGCAAGCCAAATAATACTTACCTAGAAGCTCTGAAGACCATAAAGGAAGTGCTGAAAGCATTAGACAGATCAGGGAAACCAAGGACGGAAATGTTCTAATAACCATGGACAAGGACCAAGAAGCGATGAAATCCTTAAAAGCAGCAGTGAAATCTACCATATGTAAGTAAGCACGAGTGGTACCCATCGGCCTTGGAAAAAAACTTTTCACATTCGTGGGATGGATGCAACAGCCACAGTACAGGATGTCGCTGAGGCAATAGATCGAAGGGTCAGGGAGCAGATTCAAGAAAACTGCACTATTGGAAATCTAAGGCCGAATGCCGACAACACTTTGGCAGTCACAATCTCTGTACCAGAAGACAAAGTCAGTGAATTAATTCAAAATCCGTATATTCGTATTGGGCTATCAAATTGTAAGATCGAACTCAGAGTTAGCGTAAATCGATGTAAAAGATGCTGGTTATACGATCACCAAGCTGAAGAGTGTAAGGGACCAGATCGAAGAAATTGCTGCTTTAACTGTGGAAGAGAAGGACATCTGTCAAAAGAGTGCAAAGAAGAATCTTTTTGCCTAGTTTGCAAGGAGACGCATATCGGAAAATGCATTAGCTTCCGAAGAGCACTGAATACCATAAAAAGAATGAAACGTCAGAAACATAACTCTAGTGATGAAAATATTACAAATTAACGCCAATCGTAGTGTCCCAATCCATGACATTGCTGCGCTCTCTGCGGCTAATAAGAAATGTGTTGTTATTTGCATCAGCGAGCCAAATATCAAAAAGTACGAAACTGGGAATAGAAATATGTATGTCAACCTTACCAAAGACCAAAGACGCGTTAATTGTTAATGTGAATAGCTCCATTCCAGTTTTAAATGTCTTTAGTGGTAACTGTTTCGTCTGTGTCCGGTATACAAACCTGTCTGTTTTGTCGGTATATATCTCCCCAAACATCCCTTTCCAAAGCTGCCAAGACTGCTTAGGAGAGCTACAGAACGTAGTTCTACGCATCCGGCATGGAAACAGGAACACACCGCTCGTGATCACTGGAGATTTTAACTCTAAAAACGAAGTCTGGGGAGGCAGTATGATAAACCGTAGAGGCAGTGAACTTTTGTCTTGGTGGAATGCCATGAATCTAAATGTCATTAATGATGGACTGGTCTCTACGCTTGTTAGAGACACGGGACAATCATACATTGATTTTACTATAGTCTGTGACCGAATACAACATCAAAACCCCCAGTGGACGGTGCTTATGGACTCTGATGTGACGGAACACATGTGAAAATACCAGAGGTATGCTGGATCCTACAAGCGTTGCTGATTTGGTGAGCCGCATTCGCAGAGCTTACCAGGAATGCACACCGAGGGTTCGCTGCAGCGAGGACTATCGCTCGCCATTTTGGTGGAAGGAAACAATTCAGGATGCCATCTTAGATGTTCAGCACAAAAAGCGTCTTTTTCAAAGAGCAACAAATGACCCAAACCGGCGTGAAGAGAAACATAGAGAATACAAGACTGCAAAAAACTTTTAAAGACGGAAATTAAAACATTAAAAAGGTGAGCTTGGCAAAATCTTTGTAACGACTTGGAAGACGACATATTTGACTAAGGATTCCAAATAACAAGAGCTAAACTACAAAATATGCCCCCCCCCCCTACCCAACCCCCCCACCCCCCCCCGTTGAAATGTCAAGCGAGGAAAAGGAGAGACATTTTAGGGAGTTGTTTATCTTCAATAACTCAAATCGAAAACAGCGACAAGAAGAACCAACTGTGATACAAGACTGTGATATGCTTAACCGCGAGGAAATATTGGATGCCTGCGACAGGATCAAGGGCCGGACAATATACCATCTGTGATAATAAAATCTGTGATAAGTAGTAATGTCTAACTTTTTATGAACTTTTATAATTCGTTTTTAACCAGACAGTGTTTTCCAGAAGAATGGAAAAGTCTCCCGATGACCCCACCAAGTACCGCCGAATTTGTTTAATAGACGAAATTGGAAAAGTCTACAAAATACTCTTAAATGCCCGGTTGATTGCGGAATTGTAGGAAAAAATTAACGGCTTCCTCGAAAACCAGTTTGGATTCCGTAAAGCATGCTCTACTTCGCATGCAATGAAAAAGATTCAGGACCTGGTAGCTGTAAATAAGGGAAAACATTGCGCAATGATCTTAGTGGATGTTAAAAATGCTTTCAACACGGCATCTTGGACAGCCATCAGCGACGAGCTTGACAAAATAGGGGTAAGTTCATACCTCAAAAACATTCTAAGCTCCTATATGGATGGAAGCATAATTATCCTGGAGAGGGACCTTAAAAAAGAAGTTTTTGGAGGCGTATCGCAGGGCTCGGTCCTCGGCCCTTCCCTTTGGAATATTCTGTATAACGAGGTAATGAACATAACTACACCAAGTGGAGTCGTAATATTGTCTTATGCTGACGATTCAGCGGTTATCGCAGCTTCTCAAACTTCCGGCGACATGATTGCTAAGGCAAACCGTACTTTGGATCTTGTATTCCATTGGATGACTCAGCACCATCTAGAGATTGCTCCTGAAAAAACCGAAGCCATTCTACTGAGCTACAAAAGAAAGACCGATGCGATGGGATCCGTTAAATATCTGGGATTTCATCTAGACCGACGGCTGAATATGATAAACCACATCCGGGAATCCTGTCTGAAGGCCGACACGACCATAAAGGCTCTAAACTGCCTTCTCCCAAATATTGGAGGACCATCTGCCACGAAACGGCGGATTCTGACGATGGTGTGTCAGAGTATAATCTTGTACGGTGCGCCAGTTTGGGCCCTTAAGACATGTTTAGAAATGAACAAGCGGATACTTATAAGGACGCAGCGCAACATTGCGTTCTGCTTATTGCACCGTTTCAGGTGCATCTGCTATGGTTATAGCTGGTCTCATTCCTCTGCACCTATTGGCAGAGGAGAGGAGGAGAATATTCCAGATGGCTGGTGCGGTTCCCTCTATCCAAAAACGGATGGAGCGGGAGAGGACTCTGGAGGAATGACAGAAAGAGTGGCAGAACGGCGCAGAAACCTGGACTAGGCGTCTTATCCGGGATATTTGGCCGTGGCACAATAGGAAATGGGGGACAGTATCCTACCAACTTACTCAGTTTTCTCAGGCCACGGCACTTTCGGCATGTACACTTTTAAAATAAAAAAGAAGAGAGATGAAACATGCATATGCTGCGGTGCAGCTGTAGATGACCCAAATCACACTGTCTTCGAGTGTCCTCAATGGGCAGCTAAGCGACAAAACCTCTATTCAGACTTGGGATAAATGAATGTCAACAACGTCATCACAAGATGCTCGAACGTGAGAATATGTGGAATAAAATAAGTGATTTTATTACTTATGTGATAAATTCAAAAGGAAAACTGGAGTCAAGCGCTCAATTGCGGAAAACTAGGCAAACTGAATTACCATTTAGAAAACTATACAGATAATACCATACCGGCTTTCCTCTGAGGAGATGTTCTTAGGAACGGGTCCAGATGGGAGCGGCCGGGAAACAACACGGAGGAGTTTAGTGGGTAGGGGTTGACCGAGTTCCACACCCTTGGGTGCCTAGTGCGTCCCAAGGTTCTGGATGCCTTCGTGTGTCCTCAGGTAAAAAGTGCGTAAAAGCATTCTCCGTGGTGTAATAAAAAAAAAGATGTGAAGTAAGACAAAGGGCCCAGAGAATAGAAAGAGGTAGCAGTATACGAGGAGAAGAATATCATTACAGATGTCTACAAATGTTCTGCCGGATAGCTGCAGCCTCAATATGCAGGTCAGCTGAAACGGGATTTCACTTAAGGCAAGGAAAATCTTTTGCGTCACAACCTTCTTGAGAGCAGCTAAATTTCTTCATTGAGATACATTGCACTTTTCCATTAGGTGAGAGGGGAGAAGATGGTCACGAGTGACAGTAGATGATCCGAAATTAATGAAAAGGACGTCGGTCTGCCATTGCTACTGTTACTACTATATTATCATCATGTATCAAATAATTTAGTAGTGTCTTCACATAAGGAATATTTTGTCATAGAGAATGTCGCAGGAACAGATCTTTGCTATTGCTACTGCTAGACAAAACATTATTATCAAAATAAAAATAACGTATAAAAGAAACTACTTACCTCTGTCACATTTAACAGCAGCATTTCCGTGATATCCCGGCAGACATTCACAAAGCATTGTCCTTACGGGTTCAGTATCAACAACCTTGCATACGGTGTTTATGCCGCACGGTTCCGTTGTGACACACGGGTTTACGCATTCGTTACCTATACAGGCGAAGCCGGATTGACAATCGTGATCTAGAGTGCAAGTTGTTTCAGGTTTGAAGCATCCCATGTTGCCGTCACTCACAGTACCTGGTGGGCATACGCATTCCGTGATATGGTTAAACGTTTTACATTCTGCCGGTGCGTCGCATGGATTGGCTTTAACGCATTGGTTTTCACATTCGTCGTTTACGCAGGCTGTATCGGATGGACATTCCGAATCGGATCTACATCCCACCAAGACACAAGACACACGGGGATTGCCGATGCGGCCTGGTGGACATTCGCATATGGCACGATGGTGATTGCCGTAGCAAGTTGCATCTTGTCCACATGGGTTGCTGTCTGGCAAACAAACGGGCACGCATTGTCTGTTAATGCAGGTGTGTTGAGGGGAGCATTCGTCATCATGTCTGCAACCCACAGTTCGACAGCTGATTTCTGGGTTTCCTTCGTAATCTGGTTTACAGGCACATATTGGTTTGTGGTCTTTAATGCGGCATTCGGCGTTAGGTCCACAATTACAAGGGTTGCGACAGATTCCATTGAAACAAGCTCTATCAGATGGACACTCGCTATCTGAGCTGCATGCGGCCTTAACAATGGCAGTAACTGGGTTACAGGTACCGCTACCGCTGCTAATATAACCAGGTGGGCATACACAGTTCATGGTCCTTACTGGGAGTGAGTTGATAACTTGGCATTTCGCCGGGTTTTGGCAGGGTTGTATTACTGTGCACGGATTTTGACATTTGCTGTTTAAACAAGCGAGAATGGCTGGACAATCGCCGTCTTCACGGCATTCTGGTTGGGGTTCTGCTTTGCAGTCCACATAGGGGTTGCCTATTAAGCCTGGAGGACACTTGCAAAGAGCCATGTGATTTTGAACCAAACATTCGGCACGTGGTGAGCATGGATTATCATATAGGCATGGATTTATACATTGGGCATTAATACATTGTCTGTCAACAGGACATTCGCTGTTTGAAACGCATCCAACTACCAAACATCTTTCGTACGGATTTCCTCTGTAGCCGCTTCTGCACCTACATTCTGGATAGTTTTGATTGACAAAGCATTCCGCGTTCGTGCCACAAGGGTTTTTGACTAAGCATGGGCTGACGCATTGTCCGTTGATGCAGGCGGTGCCTGAGTCACATTCTGAATCTATTCTGCAACCGATTGTTCTACAAGCGATGTTTGGATTGCCTTCAAAGCCTTCTTTACAAGAGCATATTGGCTTGTGGTTTCGTATGTCGCAAATTGCGTTGATACCACAGTCGCAAGGGTTTCTACAAATTCTGTTAATACATGCTTCGTTGGTAGAACAGTCGTCATCTTTGCTGCATCCGGGTGGTATTGGTATTAGAATAGCATGACATTCACCGTTGTCATTAGGGACCCAACCTTCACGACAAGTGCATGCCATTGTTCTCACTGGAGTTGTGTCTACAACACTGCAGCTTGCTGTTGGATGACAGGGAGAAATAACTTCGCAAGGATTGACACATTGGTTTCTTATGCACGCTAGTTTACTTGGGCAGTCTGAATCGTAAACGCATACCGGCTCATCTACTGCCGTTCTAGGAGAACAGTAGGCCAAAGGATTACCTTCTGGCAAGTGTTCTGGACATACGCAAGCGGCGGCATGACTCTGAGCATAGCATACAGCGTTTTGAGCACAAGGTGGATTGGCTATAGGAGAACAAGGATCGACGCATCTGTTTTGTAAGCACGCTCTGTTACTTGGACAGTCTTGGTTAGAATAACATTCGAGCCTTTCACATCGAAGGAATGGATCTCCGTTATAGCCAGGTGGGCACTTGCAATTAGCTTTGTGACTACGTCCGAAGCATTCAGCGTTTCTAGCGCACGGATCCCCGAGAATGCAAGGGTTGACGCACTGCCTGTTGTAACATTGTTGATTGTCCGCACATTCATCATCCGATTGACATCCCACTGAAACATAAGGATTTTATTAGTGAGTAGTAATAATTTTAGCATGCTGTGTGTTTATAATACGAATAATAAGTGTATGCTTACGTTTGACACATCCAGTTTGTGGATTTCCAGAATATCCAGCCTTACAGAAGCAAGTAGCATAATGGTTGTCGACTTTACAATCGGAATTTGGCCCGCAGTTACAGGGGCTTATACAGAGTTTGTTCAAACAGAATCCGCTTAGTGGGCAGTCCGAGTTTGTAGTACAACCAATAGCAGGAGCGGTTGGTGCTAGAAGTAAAGATTGGATTTAGCATTGATTTGATTTAACAAATACATTTAAGGTGATTAGACGGTACTTACGAGCAAGACATTCAATTTCAGGTTTTCCAATGTAACCCTCTGGACATCTGCACACAGGTTGATGTCGGTTAACTGAGCAGAAGGCGTTGGCTCCGCAAGGTTTATCAGATCTGCAAGGATTTACGCACTTATCATTTCGGCATGCGTTGTCCAATGGACACTCATCGTCTCTGGTACATTCCGGCTGGGGTAAGTAAGTAACTCTAGGTACGTTTGTACATTCATGTCTTGGATTTCCAGTATATCCTGGCGCGCATGTGCATTGAGTTAGATGGTTAGTTGCTCTGCAAATTGCGTTCACTCCACAACTGTCGAATCGGCAAGCGTCAATGCAATTTCCATTATAGCATTTTTCCGCGTCAGCGCAGTCGTTATCAGCTTGACATTGTGGTTGTTCACGTTCTATGGCTCTGCAATGTCCCGTGCTGTCAAATATATGGTCTGGAGCGCATGCGCACATTACGGTGCGCACTGGTAACGTGTCGACGACGCGACATTCTTGCTCAATTGTGCACATGTCGCCTTGGTGACAAGGATTCAAGCATAGCTCGTTGATACATCCGAATTGCGAGGGACAGTCTGCATCTACAGTACATATTGGTTCGACGGGAGGTTTACATTCTATGAATGGATTGCCAACGGTTCCAACCGGACAGTGGCATTTAGGCTGGTGATTTTGTCCAATGCATTGAGCTGTAGTTGCGCAGGTTTCGTCATCGCATACTGGTCTACATACTCGATTAAGGCGATCACATGCTTCATGATCCGCGCAGTCTTCGTTGTATTGGCATTGTCCGGTGATACATGAGAGAAGAGGATCTCCTTGGGTTCCCGCAGGACACTGACATTGGGCACGGTGGTTTTGTGCGATACACTCGGCTCCGCGGCCGCACGATTTGGTGGCGCACGGATTGATGCAGTTTTCATTGTTACAGGCTTTGTTGTATGGACAGTCATCGTCGATCTTGCATTCAGCTGAAAATGGATAAATAACAATAAACATAGTGGATTTATACAAAAATTCTAAAGCATATTAACGATTGCATCGTAAAGAACTTACGTTTGTAGCACATAACCTGTGGATTACCAACCCATCCGTATGGGCACACACAAGTTGGTCTATGTATTCTTGTCTGGCATTCAGCGTTTGTGCCGCATGGGTTGGACAAAGCGCAAGGATTCTGACAACGTTGATTAACACAAGACTTATCGTTTGGACATTCGGCATCATGAACACATTCGGGTTTAGGTTGTCTCGTTAATTCGTAGCATCTGATGAATGGATCCCCGACGAGAGGCGTTGGGCACTTGCAGAGCGCTTTGTGGTTGCTGGCCTGGCATTCTGCTGTTGGCGCACAAGGGCTTCCGATGACACATGGGTTAACGCATTGTCGGTTTATGCAGGTTTCGCTCTGGGAGCAATCTTGGTTGGATTTGCATCCTGGTTCTTCTTGAGGTGCTATTGAAAACGATTTTTATTAGAATTGGGTTGCTTTATGGTAAGATCTCCAACTTGGTTCTTACAATATTTTATTTAGGCGGGAGTTATGAATCACCTGGCAACTTTATCAAGGATTTAACTCTTTTTGAAACCATTGTTGAGACAAAGTTTAAGTAAACTAGCCCGATTCAATTTATCCTGAAATGGGAGGAGCCAAAACGCTTCACGATACGCGATATCGTGTTGCTTACTCATATATCCATGAATATTTGTAAAAATCAATTTGGAGATTTTAGAGATGTCTATAAATTATAATTTAAAATAAATGTGTTGCTGTTATGAAGTAATAATAGGTTAGATGGGTTAGGTAAGATGCTAAGACCTGAAACTAAAAACAGTTTTATTATAATAAATTGATTAAATTTTAGTTAACTATAAATTAGGGATTTATCAACATATGGGTAAACACCAAAAACACTGAATCCAATAGACCACATTTAACAATTTTATGCAGCCAATCAACTCATATTGTTGCCCTTTTCTTAGAAAATTGTACTTTACCCTCTTGTACAAAAATCAGGAAACGATATCAAAAAATCCTAAAAAATTACGACACTAAAGAAAATAAAGTATGCCTAATGAAATTAATGAATATACGGCTATTTTAATGCAAACAGATTAATAAAATCTGTTAATAGCATGAAAAGTTATTGGAACTTAATAAGTTATGGGCATATCGACAACGTCGCATTATTATTTTACGTAATCTTTCCGATTACGCAGTCGCGTCATATTTTTGCGAATGACTTTTTGTCTTCGACGTTGCCACTGTTGCCAGCCAGGTCTAATCGAAGTTTGGGGTGTTTTTTCTACGCTTTTCCAAGAGATTTTGTGAATGTTGGCTTTATTTGTAGACACATTTGTGACTACAACCTTGAGACATGCCTGTGCAGTGTGCAAGACAGTGTATCATTGAATCCAAATTTATCTTTCCCCCGGTAAATTTGTTTAAGTTAGATATAGCCTCTATTTATACAATTTACAATTTGGACACACCAGTGGCGTTGCGTATTGAATTATTAGATGAAATTTTTACCATTTAAGATTATTTTGTCAAGAGCAAATAGTGCTAAATATGTCCGAAAAGACGTAGACGAAATGTCGCAAGGTAAGTTTGAAAGTGTAGTCAAATAAAGGGATAAAATCGCTTCATAAATGTGTAGTTTAAATCTAAATTCTGTTTTAGAAATAAGTCCCAAGAACCAAATAAAATGTATGCAAAATATTTTATTATTTACACTTATTTATCTTTTAACTTTATAAAGAATGCTGATAATCCGCACAATACAGATACTTCAAGCACTTTCATTTTTGCCTATTAATGTTTAGGCATTGGTGCAAGGATCTAAACTCTACGCCACTGGTGACCCAACCAACCTGAACCAGAACAGTAATATACAACGTTGCCAAGCAGTTCTAAGAGATATTTTCCGCAAGTATGAATGAAATATTATGCCTATTGCTTTCAATGTATTTGGTAATTATTACCATTTATATGAAATTCAACCACATAATTATAGTAACAACATCCAAAATAGATACTGTCCCTTGCCAGTAGGCAGTAGGGTGGATTAATTGTACACAGTGATCTAAAATAAAGAGAGTACCCACGGAAAAACGTAACATTTGGTGTCAGAAGTAAAGATTGTAAAATAACAGGACAGGCTTCAGAAAAATTTTCACGATCAAGAAGATAAAAAGCAAGCGGATCGGAAAGAGGATGAAGGTAGAAGGCAAGTGGATCGGGAAGAGGATGAATGTAAAAGGCAAGCGGAACGGAAGGAAGATGAACGAAGAAGACAAGTTGAACAGGACTGACTTCAGAAAATTTCACAAGTCCAGGAAGATAAAAGGCAAGCAGAACAGAACTGGCTTCAGAAAAATTTTCAAGGTCAAGAAGATAAAAGGCAAGCGGAACGGGAAGACGATGAGCGTAGAAGGCAAGCAGAACAGGATCAGCTTCAGAAATGGATACTGGATGCATTTGTAGACGAGTAAGGAAAATTGCAGAAAACATTGGAAGCACAAAATGAAAAATTTGAAAAGGAAGTAAACAATATACCAGAGGAAATGTACAAAAAGAAGTAGGAGACGGAAAGAAATGAAGAATCTACAAGCAGAAGTTACCAGACTAAAAAATCAAGGATCCACCGAGAGGGTATTCGCCACAAGACAACATATCAAACCTCCAACCTATGTCATCCTGGACAATGTGCAAAAGACAATTTGAAGTTGCAGCTGTTGCCAACGGTTGGAATAATGAAGAAATTGCCACATCACTAGTGGTAGCGCTTCGTGGATCTGCCCTAGAACTACATCAGCCAACAACATACTTGTAGCTGTCCTGGAGAGACAATTTGGAGACCAACACAAAAGACAACTGTATCAGCCACAAGTAAAGTCCTGGCATCAGAAGCCTGGTGAAAACCTGCAAGAGTTTGCAGCAGACGTTAGACGTCTCATTCAATTGGCTGACCCGGGAGCAACGGAAGAATTTCAGGAGGAACTTGCTGCCCAATATTTCGTGGATGGTATCAGAGATCCAGAAACTCAGAAGATGCTACGTCTAGCCAAATTTGATAACAGCAGTGAAGCTTTGGGTAGAGCTCTAGAAATCGAGCCGGCCTGTAACATCTCCATGCCAAAAATCAGGGCCGTATCCATCCAAGGAAGAAAAACCGACAAACAGCTGCGAATTAACTGAGATGGGCGAAATTTTGAAGAAATTAACGGAAGTTTTCCACGCCACGGGGAGATTCTGGGAGCCAATAGAAGATAGGCAACGTAACCGAAATACATCAAATCAGTGCTATAGATGTGGCAGGACGATTTGCCTTGCAAACACCTCGTAGGCAAGGCACTGGTCAAAACCGACGGTGAAATATCGATAAAGATAGCAAATATTTCATCCAATTCCATCAAAATCAAGAAAGGAGATGTGATAGCCACCTTCGAGCCGGTGCAGTGGGTAACCAGTTGCGAAACAGAGTCAGAAGTAACATCCTCAACATCACCTAGGGAAGCCCTAGAACATTTCCGAAGAACTGAAGAGAGCCACACAATTTATCAAAGAGCAGAACACAGCCTTTAAAAGGAAGAATGGCAATACTGGAAGAACGAACATCATAAAACATAAAATCGACACTGGAAGAGCTAACCCCATACGGCAGCATCCTCGGAGGCTACCAGTGACGAAACAGCAACAGGTTACCACATTAGTCAACAAAATGCTTGACGATGGAATTACTGAAGAATCATCAAGCCCATGGTCGTCTCCTGTTGTCTTAGTCACCAAGAAAGATGGGACTACCAGATTCTGCGTGAACTATAGAAAGCTCAATGGCGTCACCAAGAAAGACAGCTATCCACTTCCCAGAATTGATGACTTGTTGACGACATTAGCAGGTTCTCATTGGTTCTCAACATTCGATTTAAAGAGCAGCTACTGGCAAGCACCTACAAAACCTGCATGAAGTTTTTACTAGAACCAAGAATGCTCAGCTCTTACTGAATCCAAAGAAATTTTTTTTCCATAGTGGCCGAGAACCGAAAAAAAATTGTGAATTGTGATCTCTTCCTGTACTAAGCCTAATAGATACATCAGTTTCTGTCTTATTCGTTTATACTTAATATCATGTGTAACTTAATACCTAGTTTTCGGCCACTAATATAATGCATCCAGGGATTTTTACTGACGGTAAAAGTAGGTACTGATTTTATGTCACACATTTAAATCCATGGAAACCTCCCTGGCCGAAGGAAAATATCAGAATATATGGGATCTGCCGGTTTTTATATTGCATTTCCAAATTTCTAAGAAGAACATATCAGGATCGGTTAGCCATTCTAATTCAATCGCAGAATAACGTAAGCATGCATTAAAACTTAAACCTGGGAGAGCGTAATAGTGTGCAGGATTTAATTTATGCCTTAATGCCTGTTTTTCCAAAATTTCCAAAAACATCTGCAAGGAGTATCACATCGGATTTTAAATATTATATCATAATATACACCAATCGAATTATACTCATTATAGGAATTTGCTCATCTGTTAAGAGCATTATAAACATTTTCCTTATCTGGTAAATTGACCTTATTTAGTTATGAATGATCATCGATATATTTATATGAAAATACTGACCCAGATAGTGGAGGAAATGCACGAAGAAATAATAGAAACTATATCCAACTGCCGAAGCACCTACGTTATAGTAATGGGAGATTTTAATGCGAAACTTGGCTGCAGAAAAGAAGAGTCCGAAGATAAAAAGTGCAAATATGGCTACGGTGTTAGAAATAGCCGACGAGAAATGTTAATGACATATCTGGAAGAGCAAAGACTGTACGCGATGAATTCCTTTTTTTAAGAAAAAACCTCAAAGGAAATGGACTTGGACTGCACCTAATGGAGAGACAAGGTACGAAATAGAATATGTCCTGACGAAGACTAAAGAAATAGTAAAATATGTCACAGTGCTTAATAACTTTAGTACGATAGTGAGCACAGATTGGTAAGAACAAGGGTGGCTATCAACCTGAAAATGGAACGCTACTTAAAAATTAAACATAGGAACCCTATAAAAATTGATACAACAAAATTGTCCGAAAACAAGGAAAAATATCAGAACCTTCTGAAAACAACGCTTGGTCCAAGAATACAAGAAGGCTTAACAATAAACGAAATGAGCAACATAATAACAGCTAAAATGATGAAAGCCGGAACAGAGGTTGCAAAGACGAAAAAACAGAGAGGACAGAAACTCAGCAACAAATCTCTAGAGATGTTACAGAAAAGAAGACAACTTTTAACGAAAACAAAAAACACAGCGTAGAATATACTGAACTTAATAAAAACATAAGAAATCAAATAAAGGAAGAATTAGAGAAATACCAGGAGGAACAAACAGATAAGATCATTGAAAATAACAAAAATTTGAAATGCCTAAGGCATGAGAAAGGCAGAAAAAAAATTACCGGCTCGAGAGACCATGCAGAAGCAGTAACACGGGATGCAAGAGAAATGATTGAGGCTGTTGAAACATATTATAGAGAACTCTATATGTCCATTCTAACTTTTGTAAACCATGCATAAATGCATGGAATACAAAAGTTTTTCATTTAATACATTTCGTACATGCACACAGCCTTCACTTTTCATTTATGAAACATCAAAAGCAAACTTGAAACCAAAAATCACCAATGTAAATTCTGAAGAAATGCCCGCCATAAACGAAGAGGAGATTAGAAAGCCGATATCAGAGATGAAGAGAAACAAGGCTCCAGGCAAAGATAACACTATACCTGAACTGATAAAAGATGGTGGGGAAGAACTAATCAAATGCCTGAAAGTGCTTTTTAATAAATGCCTATCGGAAGGAGACATATCAGACGACTGGAACTACTCGCTGACTATTCTTATATTTAAAAAGGGAGATCCACTAAACCTAGGAAACTACAGACCTATCTCGTTGCTGTCACAACTATATAAACTATTAACGAAAATCATTACCAACAGGCTAACAAAAAAATTAGATCAGTACCAACCAGTCGAACAAGCTGGCTTTAGACAGGGCTACAGTACAGCGGACCACCTTTTAACTGTTAAAATTTTAGTTGAATAACAAATACAATTTTCCACTCTATCTTGCGTTTGTTGACTATGAAAAAGCCTTCGATAGTATCGAGTTCTGGGCGGTTGAGGAAGGACTAGTAATCAGTAGCATTGACAATAGGTATAGGACGCTACTACACAATATTCATGAAAAAGCAACGATGACGATCCAAATAGGCTCCCATCTAACCACAAAACCTATTAAAGTGTCCAGATGAGTATGACAGGGGGACACAATATCCTTGAAACTCTTCACTACAGCCCTGGAAGACATCTTCAAAGAAATGAACTGGAATAACTTGGGTATAAACATCGTAAATCATCTAATATTTGCGGATGACGTCGTCCTCATATCTGGAAATGACGAGAATCTGCAAAAAATACTCGACGACCTCTACACAATATCCCTCCAAAAAAGCCTTAAAATCAACCTAGGCAAAACAAAAGCTATGACAAACACAGAAGGTAACAGACAGTTTCTACTTCAATCGGTACCGCTAGAAAAAGTCGAAGAGTACATATACTTAGGGCAATGTATCAAACCCAACAAAGAAAACCAATCGGCTGAGGTAGATGGGAGAATCCGTTTGGGCTGGGCTGCCTTTGGCAAGCTTGCGAACCATCTAAAAAATAAGAAGATTCCCATGCATTTCTAGGAGCTAGGATATTTAACAGCTGCGTACTTCCATCACGCACAAACATGGACCTTTACAAAAGCAAATCTAGACAAACTAACAAAAACATAACGAAATATGGAAAGGAAAATGGTGGGTGTTACATTAGGATGTCGAAAAAGAAATGCATGGATAAGATCACGAACAAGGGTTATTGACGTAGTAGAGCATTCAGCAAAATTAAGATGGAGATGGGCCGGACATAATGAGAGACACCAGGATGACCGTTGAAATCATCGTATACAAAGCTGGCGACCCTATGACGGCAAACGCAAAAGAGGAAGACCCCAGATGATCGACGATCTGAGAAGACACGCCGGTTTGGAATGGAAACGGACAGCACTGAACAGGAACAGATGGAGAGAATTAGAGGAGACCTATATCCAGAACTTCAAACCCGGATGAATAGTGGTCAATGATGATGACTGACCCAGATATAAGCTCGAGCCTTTACGACGAATTAACTGAAAATCTAGAACTGAAGACAAAGGGCTCAACATGTCAAACCATTGATTATATAAATGTGTTTATCAAAAATATAACCCAAACTAACCCAAACTGAAGACGAAGGGCCCCGAGGATCTTTAATATTATTTATCTATAAGATGGGTAATTCTGAGTACTGCCGTAGTTCCTTCATATTCTTTTTCGGTAACTGGCTTTTTAGTGTCTCGTACGTGGACGCCTGTTGTTCAATTAAGACAGGCCAAAGGAGAAGAAGTCAAAAGTGTTAAGCTCATGAGCCTTTTTGATGGTGTTAGAAGCGAGCCTAGGACACTCAATATAACCAAGATACTTCAACGCAACAATTTTCCTGCTCCCCACAAACTGTTGAATACAAGCCGTTAAACCTTCAAATATCCCGTAAAGGTTCTTGAAATGATGATAATTTTGTCCAAATAATCCACAACGTGATTCTCCAAATCTACACCTAAGACAAGAGATTACCTATTTGTGAGTTGCATGGGCCAGACTAAAAAGCATGGAACTGATGTAAATGCAGTAATTGGATAATCATCACATTTGGTTTTTGAATTTAGTTTACGGAAATCTATGCAAAAGCGATACATCTAGCTATCACCCCTATTTGCAACTAAACATATAGGATTTGGCCACGTGCCTTTTGGAGATTGAATCACGCTTAGTTTCAATATTTGGTGGAGGTGGATCTATCAATATCTTGCGCGGGAGGGGGGGGAGGGGATCGGAAGAGCGTCGGGTCGCACGTATTTGGGGTGGGGGGGGGGGTAGTAGCCTTGGTTGATTGGTCAGATTTTAGGTATAAGCTCTATGACGTGGTCGGCTACCTGGCGCAACAGTCAAGACCGGTAGCAATATTTTCGAATTGCAGTTGACCAAATTTAGATGTCAGGCCGAACCAAACTCGGCTGGATAGTTTAGACTCGGAAATACTTGACATTCACGTCCATGTTCACTCGCTAATATCGCTAAATTGCCAGCTTCACGTCATGCGCCCGCCTTTATTCATCTCAAGTGGGTCATCCTGAGGGAGTAAAAATCCAATGAGTTTTAACAGGCGGGAGAGGGGGGGATACGAGATCGGTTCACAATTTGCCCCAAAGGGTTCGGGGTTCGAATTATTAGCCCAAACAAAGCCCATAAAAATCAGATTAAAAGGTGGACCGATGAACTTTGATGGTGATGGTAAGGGAGACCCCCGGACAAGACCAACTTTTGGGATCTAAATCTCGTTGAGTTTGGATTCCAGAAAGGGCTTATTTAAATTCCCAAAAAATCATATTTTTGACCAAATTTGAGGGCGAAAGTAAAGCTTTCTCAACACTCATTAGCTAGAAATATAGCACTACCAGTGCAGTATGTCGCGATTCTAGACATAATAACGATTTGCTGAAGAATTAAATGATATTTTAACACATACCATAATTTCGTGTTTCAGATAAATTTGCCAAAGAATATGGCAAAAATTGGAATGAATCTATAAATCTAAGATGAGATATTTCTTTTCAATTTGTCAGACTTTTTATCGAAATAGGAGTCGAAATCAATGTTTTTCAAATGAACTATATTTTTTTTTTGATTTTCGACTATTACGGATAATTGTTCGCTATTTTGGCATATATTCTCGATAAACAAATGGAAACCATACTTCCTCGAATTATGTAATATTATAGGAATAAAATTTAATTATTTGTAATTTAAATGACCTATGAAATGTGATATTTAACAATCAGAAAACATGGCAAGTTACAAGAAAAATGCATTCTGGAAGTGCGGTTTGTTTCCGCCAGATCCAAACAGCTTTAAGTAACCAATTTTTGGGTGTAGTTACTATAATTGAGAAAGGTGACTTAAGCCACCTAGAAGAAAATTACCTATTTTTAATATAGAAAAAAATAACATACCTAGTTTGCAATCTACATCAGCATCGCCAATATACCCTGGCAAACACATGCAAGACATTGTTCTCAGTGGTAAACTATCCACGACTACGCATTCAGCGTTTTTACCGCACGGCTTAATCTCGACGCAAGGGTTTTTACATACGCCACTGAAGCACGCCAGTTTGCTTGGACAGTCTGAGTCCATTCGGCACTGAGGCTGTAGTTTTTGTTCCTCGATTCTACATGAGGATACCGGGTTACCTATATAGCCAGGTGGACAAGAACATTGAGCTCTGTGATTGATGACGTTGCAAATAGCGTTCTGTCCGCAGTTGCAAGGATCTTGACAACGTTCGTTGCGACAGGCCAGGTTATAGGGACATCCTTCATCGCTGGTACATTCGGGTCTTTCGCACTGCACCAACGGATTCCCTCGGGAGTCTTCGGGACAGTAACATCTGGCTTTGTGATTGCCGTCTACTCTGCATAAGGCGTTGATTCCGCAAGAGGTGTACGAGCACGGGTCGACGCATTCTCTGTTAACGCAGGCGTATATCGGAGCACAATCAGAGTCGGAGCGGCACCCAATCTCTACGCAAGCGTGTTGGGCATTTCCGGTGTATCCGTCTCTGCATAGGCAAACGGCACGGTGAAGTTGAGGCCGACATTCGGCGTTTTGACCGCACGACGCTGTGGAACATGGATTTTGACAGCGGTTGTTGATGCAGGCTTTGTCGTTGGTGCAATCCGAATCTTGGGTGCATTCCACCTTAGGTTTGGGTTCTAAAAATAATTATAATATACTTATAACTGGGATTTCAAATTGTATCTTCGATTGAGTCATTTAGAACTCGTTTTATTATGTAATGATGACAATGATACTATATTTTTGTAACTAAACTATTGTTCTGTAGAACATTCTGTTATAGCATAAGCTATGTTAAGTGGGAACCGAAAACATGTCTATACGTGTTGTACAGCATTTTAATGATTTTCATCGCTATAGCAGAATATAGAAAACAAATGGTGTAGATACGTCATTTTTTGCTTTAGCCTGTTGATGTATCAAAAGCCTTATACAAATCTAGAAAACGTCAAATTAGTATTATAATTTATTTCTATGATATAGGCTATTTCAAATTTACCTTCTGGTGGCTGATATCTGCACTGCACCTCGGGGCTTCCAATGTAACCAGGAGGACAACTACATACCGGCTGGTGGTTAACGACTTGGCAAAGGGCGTTAAGACCGCAAGCATCTCTGCACGGATCTTGACATTTCTGGAAATAACAGGCCTTGTCTCTCGGACAATCGGGATTGATAACACATTCGGGATAGATGCAGGTAGCTGCGTTGTTGACTACGCGGCATTGGCCGTTCGATCTACATGGCGATGGGTTGCACGGATCTAATGGTTCTTCAACGACCTGTAAGCGGACATATGGGATCATATTTTTAATTTCATTATGAAAGTTTCCTAAACTCACCGGTTGTGTACAAAGCGTGAAGGGATCACCAACCAAGGGTTGTGGGCAACTGCACACTGGGCTATGATTGATAACGTTGCATACGGCCTTGAATCCGCATACGCCTGGACAAGGGTCTACGCATTTCGTATTGACACACGCCTTGTCCCTTGGACAGTCCGAACTGATGGTACATTCCGGTCTACAACCGCCCAAATCGGCGTTGCCGAAGAAGCCTGGCAGACATTCGCACACCGCTGATTTTCCAGCTGTGCGACAGATGGTGTTGAGTCCACATGGGGACGGGTTGCATGGATCTCTGGGAGGTTCTGGAATATTGAATGTATGAGTTAAATTATACTTTTTGTAAAGGGCTTCAAAATAAGGCTTTTAAAGCACTGATGACGAAAATTCTAATTATTTCATGGCTCCTTAGGCATTGCATAAAACTTTTTCAACGATAAACTGGTCGTCAATTTAAACTAGAAGTTCAATTTTTATCACTATTTCTAAATTACCCTTTATGTATGTAGTAGTACTCAGGAAATTACTATTAAACTATGTAAATGGAACTTACCGACTACTACAATACTACAATATCTAAAGGCGTCGCCTGTATAGCCTTGCTGGCAAGTACAAGCAGGTACGTGATTCGTAACGGTGCAAACGGCGTTCACGCCACAAGTTCCAGGACAAGGATCTTGACACTTGTTGCGGATACAGGCGGTATTCCTGGGACAGTCTGCATTCAACAAACATTCCGGTCTACAGCCCTCGTAAGGATTGCCGTGGTATTCTGGCAGGCATTCACAGATGGCGTAGTTGTTTTCGGTTCTGCAATGGGCGTTCGGACCACAGGGCGATGGGTAGCATGGGTCGCCTTTGGGTTTTGGCGATTCAGCCGGTGGAGCTGTTGAAAGAGGATTGGGATTAGTATTTGATATCAAAGTTTAGGTATAGCATGCATTTTGAAGCCACTGAATAATTGCGCTCTACGCTCTAAATGTGTTAACTTCTTTTTGATAATATACAAGGAATTGTTTCTCCTATTTCCTTTACCTGAATGTACGACGGCGCGGCGTCCTGGGGTCACACGAGAAAAACATTTTATAAACAGCTCTGAGAAAGAAAAGTCAGACTTCTGAGTTAAAAAATTATAATTCTTAGATATTTCAGAATTCTGAGACAAAAAGTCAGAATTCTGAGATAAAAAGTCAGAAATCTGAGATAAAAAGCCAGAATTTTGAGATAAAGTCAGACTTCTGAGATTAAATGTCAGAATTCTGGATTGATATTTCGATATGTCTTACTGATCTTTTTAACTCAGAATTTTGACATTTTATTTCAGATTTCTCACTTTTCATCTCAGAATTCTTACTTTTATTAATCTCAGAATTCTGACTTTTTATTTCAGAGTCTTTTTAAAATGTTTTTTCTCTTGTGACCCCAGGACGCAGTCGCAAGAATCGCATGTTCTTATCTTAAGGCCCCCCTATTTGACGCCTATTCAACCCTTAAATATTATTTTGATCCGTTGCGGCGTTGCCAAGTTGTAATTTATTTCCCAAATGTTTTCATATTAAATGTGTTGGTGTAAACAATAAATAGCTATTAATTTTTTTTGTTACGAAAACAAAAATGCGAAAATACATCAAGCGACTGGTAGATATTTTTAAATAGCACTCCCTGTATATGTTTTATAGGAAATTAAATCCCGTCGAATTCTAAAATATTCATGTAATCCTTTGCGGGATTGCCAAATTATTTATTTTTTAAATGAACTTCAATAAATTTAATTTAAAAGTAACACCCGATGCACCTTAACAAATATTGAATAAATTAAATGAAAATCACAACATGGCAACATAGGAAAGGATTATACAAATTTTTAGTACCTTGGATCGGTTACGGCGTTGCCGATGTATAATTTATTTCCCAAATGTGTTCACATTAAATTTGCAGGCGTAAACAATAAATCGTAATTAATTTTGTTTTATTTCGGAAATAAAAATTCGAAGACACATAGCTGTGTTAAGGCCCGACAAACACTCGATTTTTTCAATAGCACACCCTGTATATGTTTTATAAAAAAATTAAATCCCGTCGAATTCTAAAATACCCAAATTATTTATTTTTTAAATGAATTTCAATAACTTAAATTTAAAAGTAACACCCGATGTGCTTTAACGAATATTTATCATTTCTATATTTAATATTTTGTGGTCTTAGTAGAGGCTTTGTCGACGAAATGTACAGGGTGCGCCATAAAAGAACGTATAAAAAATGGAAGCAAACGTATCTAAAAAAAACATTGAATTTTATTTAAAATCCTATTATATGGTATCACTAGATAAGTGTTCCAAGCTGTAATCACGTATAGCCCGTTTAAAAATAGGTAAAACACGCTATATGAATATGGGCCCGGATAAATTTGTAGGCGCAATTTTTTTTTGTTTCGAAAACTAATGTTTGAAGACGCATATTAGGGCCCGACAAACACTCGTATTTTTTTTAAATAAGAACACCCTGTATATGATTTTTAGAAAATTAAATCCCGTCGAATTCTAAAATATTTGTATAATCTATTGCGTAGTTGCCAAATTATATGTTTTTTAAATGAATTTCAATAATTTCAGAGTAACCCT
Organism: Pissodes strobi; assembly: GCA_016904865.1. Taxonomy (NCBI): domain Eukaryota; kingdom Metazoa; phylum Arthropoda; class Insecta; order Coleoptera; family Curculionidae; genus Pissodes; species Pissodes strobi. The sequence continues at coordinate 217,419 of MU185532.1, forward strand.
CGATGTGCCTTAACGAATATTGAATTGTCTTTCATGAAACTAATAATTTTTATTTAATTTTAATGAAAATCACAACATGGCAACGCAGGAAAGCATTGTAAAAATATTTTAAGGTCTTAGCAGAGGATTAATTTTTCGATGAAATATACAGGGGGCGCCATAAAAAACGTATAAAAATTGACACAAACGTATCTAATAAACAACATTTAATTTTATTTTGGACCCTAATACATGGTGCCACTAAATAAGTCTCCCTAGCTGTAATCACGTAATTACGACGACGTCCTGGGGTCACACGAGTAAACAATTCTGAAACAGCTCTGAAATAAAGTCAGAATTCTGATGTAAAAGGCAGAATTCTGAGATAAAAAGTCAGAATTCTAAAATGAAAAGACAAAATTCAGATATAAAAAATTCTATGATAAAAAGTCAGAATTCGGTGATGAAATGTCAGAATTCTGAGACAAACTGTCAGAATTCTAAGATAAAATGTGATAATTCTTGCTACAACTGCAACAACAGTTCAATACTCGTTTTATGCGCTACGATACGACTACGATTGCTAACATTAACATTCTGAATTGATATTTGTTACCCGGTCTTTTTTAACTTAGAATTCTGACTTTTTATCTCAGAATACTGACATTTTATATCAGAATTCTGACTTTTTACGTTATAATTCTGACTTTTTATCTCAGAATTCTGACTCTTTATCTCAGAATTCTGACGTTTTATTTCCGAAATCGGACTTTTTATTTCAGAGCTGTTTTAATTTTTTTTCTCGTGTGAATAAGTTATCGTATTCATGTTTTCTTTGTAGGGTTTTAACTAAATTTTAAGGTGAGAATTATTCATAAATTAGAGGTTCATAATAAATTCATAAGGTTAAGAGAGTTATTCGTAAAAAATAACATTGATTAATAGTGAAATGGTATTACTAACCCAAACATGAATTTTTGAGCATAAAACGCACGTAAGAAATTTCGTCTTAAATGATATAATTTTTGTATTTAAAGTAACTAAAAAACCTTAATTTAAGAAAAAATTAACGTTACTTGTTACTTGAAATAGTATTATAACACTAAATACGAAAAATTTTGAGCATAAAAAGCAAGTAAGTAATTTCGTTTTAAGTGATATAATTTTTGTATTTAAAATAAGTAAAAAACCTTAATTTAAGAAAAAAATATCGTTATTTATTACTTGAAATAGTATTATAACACTAAATTACAACATTTTTGAGCATGAAAAGCACGTAAGTAATTTCGTTTTAAGTGATCCTATAGTTTTTATATTTAAAATAAGTAAAAAACCTTAATTTGAGAAAAGTTATCGTTATTTGTCACTTGAAATAGTATTATAACACTAATTTACTAAAATTTTTGAGCATAAAAAACACGTAAGTAATTTCGTTTTAAGTGATATAATTTTTATATTTAAAATAACTAAAAAACCTTAATTTAAGAAAAATTACTTGTTACTTGAAATAGTATTATAACACTAAATTACTATATATAATGATTGTTAAACTTGAATTTTCGAGCAAAAAAACGCGTGCTTAAGTAATTTCGTTTTAAGTGAATAATTTGTATTTAGAATCACTAAAGAAACATAATTTAAGAAAAAAATACCATTACTTGTTACTTGATATAATATTATAAGACTAAACTTCTAAAATGAATGTTAAACATGAACTTTTGAGCATAAAAAGCACGTAAGTAATATAGTTTTAAATGATATAATTTTTGTATTTAAAATATCTAAAAAACCTTAATTTAGAACAAAATTAACGTTACTTGTTACTTGAAATAGTATTCTAACACTAAATTACTAACATTTTTGAGCATAAAAAGCACGTAAGTAATTTCGTTTTAAGTAATCCTATAATTTTTATATTTAAAATAAGTAAAAGAACCTTAATTCAAGAAAAATTATCGTTATTTCTTACTTAAAATAGTATTATAACAGTAAATTACTAAAATTTTTTAAGCATATAACGCACGTAAGTAATTTAGTTTTAAGTGATAAAATTATTATATTTAAAATAAGTAGAAAACCTTAATTTAAGGAAAAATTATCGTTACTTGTTACTTGAAATAGTATTATAACACTAAATTACTATATAAAATGAATGTTAAACATGAATTTTCGGGCAAAAAAAACGCGTACTTACGTAATTTTGTTTTAAGTGAATAATTTGTGTATTTAAAAGAAGTCAAAAAACATTATTTAAGAAAAAATTACCATTATTTGTTATTTCATATAATATTATAAGACTAAACTACTAAAATGAATGTTAAACATGAACTTTTGAGCATAAAAAGCAAGCAAGTAATTTCGTTTTAAGTGATATAATTTTTGTATTTAAAATAACTAAAAAGCCTTAATTTAAGAAAAAATTATCGTTACTTATTACTTGAAATAGTATTATAACACTAAATTACTAAAAAAAATTAGCATAAAAAGCACTTAAGTAATTTCATTTTAAGTGATATAATTTTTGTATTTAAAATAACTAAAAAACCTTAATTTAAGAAAAAAATATCGTTGCTTGTTACTTGATATAGTATTGTAACACTGAAGTTATAAAATGAATGTTAAATTGAATTTTTAAGCATAAACATTTTAGTAGTTTAATAATTTAGTGTTAAGTGATATAATTTTTGCACTTAAAATAACTGAAAAAACGTTAATTTAAGAAAAAATCGTAAGAACGCTTTTTTCATTTCAGTGGGGAGATTTTTTTAAGTGGGAAGGAGTCGGGCAAATGAAGCACGAATATCCTGAATAATTTTTTTAAGATAAAGATTATTATTCGTAATAAATATCTACGTGTTATTTGAAATAATATTATAACACCAAATTACTAAAACGAATGTCAAAACATGAATAAAAGTGCGTAAGTAATTTCGTTTTAAATGATATAATTTTTGCATTTAAAAAATCTAAAAAACGTATAATTTAACAAAAATTTCTATGAACACCTTTTTCCCTTAAGTGTTGGGATTTTTTTTAGTGCGAAAGGGGCAGGCAAATGAAGCACGAATATCCTGAATAAATGTCTTAGGATAAAAATTATTATTCGTAAAAAGATCTTTACGTCTTACTTGAAATAGTAGTATAACACTAAATCACTAAAACGAATGTTAAAACATGATTTTTTAAGCATAGAAAGCGCATAAGTAATTTCGATTTAAATGATATAGTTTTTGCATTTAAAATAAGAAAAAAAACGTTAATTTAAGAAAAAATTGTAAGAACTATATTTCTACTGAATAATATGTATAAAAACGCCAATAACCATTGGCGTAGATATTAGGCATTTAAAAAATATATATGTGCCTCGCCTTTATAAGCACACAACTGAAGTGAAACTTCTGAAAGAGATATTGAAATTGAGTTTCTGTTTTTTAAGCTGTTTTTCCTCAACTTTTGCCCCCGGTTTCGACACTTTTTAATTTTTTTTCAACTTTTTTCGCCAAAAACCGCGTTTCTCTAATTTCTTTTCAATTTTTTTTCTTTATTGCGTTTTATAGTACTTTTATTAACTTTCCGAACATTCTTTTATTTTTGTGTTACTTTTTTTCTTATTTCTTTTTATAATATTTTTTTTCAATTGTTCCCATTGTTTCCAAAAAAATTTTTTCTTGATAAAGCATTTTTGTTTTTCCTATTTTTGCCATACCCGACCTCCTAACTGAACTCCTTCGCCTTTTTTCACCGCAAACCGCGTTTCTCTTTACTTTTTTTTATTATATTTTTTTCTTAATTCGTTTTATAATAGTTTTATTAACTTTTCCAACAATCTTTTACACTTTTTCTTTAATTTTTTCCCAATTTTTCGATAATTTTTGGGTATCCGGGGAGGTGGGGGGAGGTATAATTCCCCCCTCCCCCAATGATGACGCCGATTAAAAATTAACTAAAACAGAATTTATGGACTCATATTCATATGTTTTTATAAATTTTTGAAAAGGCTGTACTTTGTTACACTTTGGAACACTTATTTAATGACACCCTTTTCCAAATTGTGATTTACTATTTACTACTTTTGAAGTGGAAACTTCTTTTGGCGAGCATACTTTTTCCCGGATAGTGAATAAGACTGAGCTGTCTACGCATGTAACACTTAAAGCTGTCTACGCATATAACGCTCAAGGCTATCTACATTTGGCTATTGAACACTCATTTGGGTAATTTTTAGATATTAAGCGAGTGGAAATTTGAGATTTGGTTATTACGTCACATATGCGATTTTTCAAAATTTTGATTTAATACACGATAACTGTCGAAAAAATTAATTAGACTTTTCCTGGACAAATTTTTTGTCGGCGTTTCAAAAAGAGGTCGTTTTAGCGCCGAAAAAGTAGCGAGGATCGAAAATACCGAGACAACAGTTCCATAGCGAATTTCAAGGAGAAAAAATCTCTAAATGCTTCTCTGTTTTGAAAATATCGAAAAAACGGATTTTTGAAAAATAAATGTAAAAACATCGATATAGGCAAAAGAAATGGAGGTTTTAATTTTTTTTTCGAGAAAAGTTTTTGTTTATAGAAAAGTTGATCTCTTGGCGAGAATCTACACCACCTTACTTTGCAATGATGATGCATTTAGATAGGGTGAACTAGTCGAATTTAAACTTTACGAAATTTCAAATTTTGACATTAACAAGAGATATACGGCATTTAATTTTTTTTATTTAATTTAATATATTAATTTGATCATGATGATTGATTTGATCATCTACTTAATTGTTAAATTTACATTTAATATGTTTTATGCCGGTAAATATACTTATATTCAGTTTGACGCATGTACTTCCATCGGCGACCTAACTCAAGTATTGGCTTAACATGCAAGATGTACCGGGTTCGATGCCCGGAGCCTCTCAGAAAGTTTTTTTAAATTTTATTTTGTTTTTAATATTGCCTTCTTTCATTTTTCACTTCTGATGTGTGATCTCAAGCAAACGCCGCGGCGTATTTTTTTTATCTAGGCAACGCCGCAACCGATCAGAAGAATATTTTACCAATTAATAGATATCTAATAGGGGGACCTAATATAAATTATGCGGTGTCTCGTTTAACAGAAATAAATATATGTGAAACACTCTGAGGGAAAAATATTTATAAAATGTGGTAAGAAACGTTTATATTTAAACTGGTTTCCTAACTGTAACAACTAGGACATATCAAGATTTTCCACTAAAAGTATATTTTGAAAAAAACATAAATCTCAATATTAACCAATTTCTCAAAAACGAGATTTAGAAAAATACTTTGGGTTACACCCACTTACGTCCTTCGTGGTCAGCGTTATGTACAATGGCTTCAACTGCTATATACCTACTAAATACATATGGCAAAAACCTATAAACTAGAGCATGCAAAGTAAACTAAATACTAACAGTGTAAGTAGACAAAAACAAAGAAAACGAAATGAAAAGTTGTTAGTTACAAGTGAAAGTGTCATCATTTGCTTACGTGGTTTCGGTCTGCACAAAGTGAAAGGATCTCCAACGTATTCCTCAATGCAAAGACAATTCGGCACGTGGTTTACTACGAGACAACGAGCGTTCAACCCGCACGATCCAGGACAGGGGTCGACACATTTCTGGTTTATACAGGCCAGGTTTTGGGCGCAGTCGTTATTGGTGACGCACTCAGGTCGACAGCTGGGCGGAGCGCCGAAATAATTGGGCAGGCAAGAACATTTCGCTGTTCCTATCGGGGTTGGTTCACATTGAGCGTTCGGACCGCAAGGGGATGGTATGCAAGGGTTCGGCGCGGGAGGTGGTGTGGAAGGTAACCTTTCTTCTACTGTTGAGGGTTATAAAATGGTTTTTAGGTTTGGTCGCTTTGATATCATCGCATCGCTTCTATTTAACTATCTAAGTATCTAACACCTATCACTGAATTGGTCTTAAAGTGATAGATATAGAAAAGCAAAGGTATATTCTGTAATACCACTAACAATACAATAATTAAAGAATGTGGGTGTAATCACGTGATAAGTAATAAACCTATTCGCGTAAGTTTACTTACTATCATATATCACCCACACCATATATAACATACTAAGCAAGTGCCTGTCCTGTAGCACTGTAAGTTCACACACCTTATACCTTATATATGATAGCAATAATGGGCATTAATTATGCGTTGAGAAGGTGATGTAGAGCAATCTAAGATCATATCAATTCATCAAACACTGAAGGAATTTTATTTAATGTCAGAATTTCCATTTCTTACATGGTTGATACTTACTATGATCATTGCAAACTTCGCTACAGTTCTGTGCCAACGACACAACTGAAAATCATCATCTGTTACCGTTCATTATGCCTTAATTCTTATTATATTAAACGTGTATAAAATATTAACATACCAATGACAATTCTGCATCTAATAAACGGATCACCCGAATATCTCTGAGGACAACTGCAGATCGGGTTGTGATTGACCACTTGACAAATGGCGTCGATTCCGCAACTTCCTGGACAAGGATCAATACATTTTTGGTTTACGCACGCTTGGTTAAGGAGACATTCTCCGCTCGACGCACATTCGGGCCTGCAAGAGGGCGGAGCCCCTATGTAACCAGATAGACAGGAACACACAGCTTGGCTGTTCATGTTCCTGCACTGGCTGTTTGGTCCGCAGGGCGATGGATTACATGGGTCTGACGGAGGTGGAGGCGCTGTTAATAAAATGGTTAATATCAGTATTGATGCCGCCCTCAAAATATACCTATACGGTTAATACTTACTGGTAATTCTGTTACATAATACAAATGCATCTCCGGTATACCCTTGGAGGCATGAGCAAGTTGGTACGTGATTGAATACAGTACATTCGGCATTTTGACCACACACTCCAGGACACGGATCCTTGCATTTTTGATTTATGCAAGCCTTATTTCGCGCGCAGTCTGCATTTATTATACACTCGGGTCGACATTCTCTGTAGGGATCACCTTGGTATTCAGGGTAACAACTGCATGTTCCGTTATCGCACCGTGCGCTTGTACCACAGGGATTAGGAGAGCATGGGTCTCTTACTTGAGGAGCTAAAATAGATTTTTCTCTTAGGCACTGGTCAAATTTATATTCTAGACTGTTCTGGGACTTAGATATCAAGAGAATTTACAGCTAAGTGTCCAGAATAATCTACAATTTCTTCAAAAAGTTACACATGTCTTACGTGGCAAAGGCTTAGGTGTGCAAGCAACAAACGCATCGCCAATGTATCCAGGTGGACAGACACAAACGGGGCTGTGGTTTCTGACTTGGCATGTAGCCTGGATGCCGCAAGATCCAGGACAAGGATCTCTACATTTTTCGTTCATGCATGCAAAGTTGCTGGGACATTCTGAGTTGACTGTACATTCTGGCCTACAATTTGGTGGTGTCCCGATATATTGTTGTAAGCAAGAGCAAGAGGGGTTCCCACCGATATCTCTACATTGACTATTTGGACCACAAGGTGAGGGCACACATGGGTTCTGGACAACTTCTTCTGTTGGTGGTATTGGTACTAAAATTATTAAATCTTTATTAACTCGATGTCTCGTCTAAATTTGCTGTAATTGGGAAAATCATTCGGTTTGCAATTATCTAATTTTACATATCATTTTCAATATCTTACTTGGTATAGGGTAACATCTAGTAAACGGATCTCCTGTATGTCCGCTTAAGCAACTGCATATAGGACTGTGATTAATAACGCTGCATTGAGCATTAAGACCACATGTTCCCGGGCAAGGATCGGCACATTTTTGATTGATGCACGCTCTGTTCTGCGCACATTCTGAGCTAACGGTACATTCCGGTCTACATCCAGGTGGTGAGCCAATATAGTTCGGCAAACACGAGCAAACTGCTTGACCGTTCACTTCACGACATTGGGAGTTTGGTCCGCAAGGAGATGGCTGGCATGGATTCGGTGGTACGACAACAGCTATATGTAAATTGATATCTGAATTAATTATTTGTATGTATGATAAGACTGAACTATAAATAAGAATGTAGTACTCTAAAAATTGCTTACGTTCTTCCTGTGGTATTGGGTAGCACACCCTAAATGGGTCACCAGTATATCCAGGAACACATGCACAAGACGGCAAATGGTTTATAACTTGGCATTCTGAATTCATTCCGCAAGTTCCGGGACAAGGGTCTCTACACTTATTGTTTATACAAGCTTTGTTCGATGGACAATCCGAATTCAGGGTACATTCGGGTCTACAGCCTTCGTAAGGATTGCCGATATATTCAGGAATGCAAGTGCATGATCCAGCTCCCCTTTGTTCCTTGCATATGGCGTTCGCGCCGCACGGGGATGGTGTACATGGGTTGGTTTGTTCAGGACGAGGCGCTAAAAATGTGAAGTAAATTACTGACATTGGACTATGTTAAGTTATCAAGCGGCAACCTCAATATTATAAACGCTAACGCACGTACCTTCAGCAATGGCACAACTTTGGAAAGGATTGCCATAATATCCAGCTAAACAGACACAGTTAGGAGTGTGGCTAACAACTCTACATTCGGCGTTCTGTCCACATATTCCTGGGCAAGGATCTTTGCATTTTTGATTGATGCAGGCCAAGTGATTGGCGCATTCACTATTGCTAACGCATTCGGGTCTGCAGTTTGGAGGAGAACCGATAAATTCTGGCAAGCAAGAGCATGACGGACTGCCGTTTACATCCCGACATTGAGAGTTGGGTCCACAAGGGGATGGTTGACAAGGATTCGTTGGAACTACGACTGGTTCTTCTCCTAAAATATTTATGACCAGTTTATGTAAAGCGTATTCAGTTTAAAGATATATGAAATAAATTTCAAGTCAAATAATACTCACTTATTGGCACACATCTAGTAAACGGATCACCAGTTTGTCTTGTGGGACAACTACATATTGGATTATGGTTAATAACTTGACATAAGGCATTGAAACCGCACGTTCCTGGACATGGATCAATACATTTCTGGTTAAGACATGCTTGAGTTAAAGGACATTCTGTTGACGTGACACATTCAGGCCTGCAAGTTGGTGGGCTACCAATATATCCTGGTACGCATGAGCATACGGCTTGATCATTAATTTCTCTACACTGACTGTTCGGTCCACAAGGCGAAGGATTGCAAGGATTTTTCGGTATTTCTGGAGGTATTCTGGTACATAAAACAAATGGTTCTCCAGTATATCCTTGAAGGCAACTGCAAGTTGGTATATGATTAATGACGGCGCATTCAGCGTTTTGCCCACATGTTCCAGGACAAGGGTCGCGGCATTTCTGATTAATACAGGCTTTGTCTCTAGCACAGTCTGAGTTTAGAACACATTCCGGCCTACAGCCCACGTACGGATCTCCTTGATAATCAAGTATACAAGTACATATACCATTGTTACATTGAGCGTTTGATCCGCAAGGTGATGGATTGCATGGATCGGTTTCGGTAACTAACGGTGGTGGTGGTGGCTTAGGATTACAATTAGTAAATGGATCGCCTGTATATCCTTCGGGACAGGAACATATTGGCGTGTGATTGATTACAGAGCATTGCGCTCCAAAGCCACATGATCCTGGACATGGATCTGAACATTTTTCTCTGATACAGGCTAACCTACTGACGCATTCCGAGTTGATCGTGCATTCAGGTCTACAATTTGGTGGGCTTCCTATATAGTTGGAAATACAAGAGCAAGAAGGTGCACCATTAATGTCTTGACAGATTGAATGAGGTCCACAAGGCGAGGGTACACAGGGATTCGTGACAACTGGCTGAATAGGTTTCGGTGGAGGAGCTAAAAAGTTATTAACGAATGAGCTGAAAATACTTTAATATTATTATTTAAGTCTTACGTGGAATAGCGTAGCATCTGGTAAATGGATCGCCCGTAAAACCTGGAGAACAGCTGCAAATTGGACTGTGGTTGATTACGGTGCATTGTGCGCTAAGGCCGCATGTTCCTGGACAGGGATCGGCGCATTTTTGGTTGATACATGCTTGATTTTGGGAACATTCAGAGCTTACGGTACATTCCGGTCGACAACCTGGTGGTGAACCTACATAATTCGGTAGGCAAGAACAAACAGCTTGACTGTTAACTTCGCGACATTGGCTATTAGGACCACAAGGCGACGGCTGACAAGGGTTTCTCGGAGGTTCTTCACGATCTAATTCAGACAAAATGAGTATTTTTTTTTATCTACTATAGACATAATTAATTATTTTATACTTACGAGGTTGTTGTACAATAACGTGACAATATCTAAACGGATCACCGGTGTACCCAATGATGCAGTTACAAGAGGGCAAGTGATTTATTACTTGACATTCGGCGTTTTGCCCACACGTTCCTGGACAAGGATCTTCGCATTTGTTCCTGATACATGCTTTGTGTGACGGACAATCCGAATTTAAAGTACACTCAGGTCTACAACCTTCGTAGGGATTGCCGATATAGTCTTGGATACATGTGCATGAACCGGCATTGTTTTGTTCTCTACAAACAGCGTTTGCTCCGCAGGGTGAAGGATAGCAAGGGTTTATTTGTTCAAATGGCTTAGGAGCTAAAATTAACAAATAGTTTATAATTTGTAGCGACTTAAAAGCATTAAAGTTATTACCTTCAATAACGTTACATCTCACGAACGGATTGCCAGCATATCCTTGGATGCAAATACAATTTGGACTATGACTTACGACCCTACATTCGGCATTTTCTCCGCAGGTTCCAGGGCATGGGTCTTTACATTTTTGGTTGATACAAGCCAAGTGATTAGCGCATTCGCTGTTACTAACACATTCTGGTTTACAATTTGGAGGTTGTCCGATGAATTCCGGTAAGCAGGAGCAAGAAGGAGAACCGTTGATATCTTTACATTGAGCATTAGGGCCACAAGGTGATGGATTACATGGTTCAGGGGTAACCACTGGTTCTTCAACTAAAAATATAAATATTTCATTTATGGAAGGTTCTTAGTTTATATCATAATGCTGCCTGTATTGAAGCTTACACGACACTTATAGCATTCTTACCTATAGGAATACATCTGGTGAACGGATCGCCGGTATATCTATTAGAGCAACTACATATTGGATTATGATTTACAACTTGGCACAGTGCATTGATTCCACAAGTGCCCGGGCATGGATCGATACATTTTTGATTAACGCATGCTTTGTTTAGTGCACATTCGTTCGAAGAGACACACTCTGGTCTACACGCTGGCGGACTTCCCGTAAAGCCTGGCACGCAGGAGCAGACTGCTTGTCCATTGATTTCTCTACACTGACTGTTTGGTCCGCAAGGGGATGGATTGCAAGGGTTCTTCGGTACTTCTGGTGGTATTGGTTGACAAGCCACAAAAGCGTTCCCTTGATACCCGATTATACATGAGCAACTTGGAATATGGTTAATAACAGAACATTCAGCGTTCTGTCCACAGGTGCCTGGACAAGGATCGACACATTTTTGTCTTATACACGCTTTATCTCTAGGGCAATCGTTATTTAAAACACATTCTGGTCTACATCCATTATAAGGGTCTCCCTGGTATTCGGGTAGACACGTGCATATTCCATCTTTACATTGAGCATTAGGACCACAAGGGGATGGATTGCAAGGATCTTGCTCAACCTGCGGCTCTGGAGGTATAAGCTGACAATAACTATACGGGTCTCCAGTATATGCTTCAAGGCACATACAGCTCGGGATGTGATTAAACGTTTTACATTGTGCCCCAGTTCCACACAACCCTGGACAGGGGTCACGACACTTTTGACGTATACAAGCTTGATTTATTTGGCATTCCGAGTTAATGGTACATTCTGGTCTGCAATTCGGCGGTGATCCAGTATAACTTGCTAAGCAAGTGCAAGATGGTAAACCACCAATGTCTTGACATTGAGAGTTTGGTCCGCATGGGGACGGTACACAAGGGTTCTTAAACACTGGTATGTCTTGCTCTATTGGAGCAGCTAAAAAAAATTTAGTTGATTAATTTTAGGCGCCGGCAACAATATATGTAATAGTATGATTTATTACTCTGAAAGGTACCTGGTATCGTGTAGCATCGCGTAAACGGATCTCCTGTAAATCCGGCAGTACAACTACATATTGGGCTATGATTTATAACTTGGCAGTTCGCGTTTAGTCCGCATGTTCCGGGGCATGGATCAATACATTTTTTGTTAACGCAAGCTTTGTCACCAGAACATTCAGCGCTTACCACGCATTCTGGTCTGCAGCCGGGTGGAGAACCAATGTATTCTGGTAAACATGAACAAACTGCTTGACCATTTACTTCGCGACATTGACTATTAGGCCCACAGGGTGATGGCTGGCAAGGATTTATAGAAACTTCAATAGGAGCTGAAATGGGAAATTATAATGTATAATAAGAATTTCAGAGTGAAATAATTACACTTACGTTCTTCCCTTATGATGCTGCAATAACGGAACGGATCTCCAGTATATCCGACAATACAAGTACAAGATGGCAGATGATTAATTGGTTGACACTGTGCGTTGGTTCCACAGGCGCCAGGGCATGGGTCTTTACATTTATTGTTTATGCAAGCCTTATTGGAAAGACAATCTGAGTTGAGAGTACATTCGGGTCTACATCCCTCGTACGGATTTCCAATGTATTCTTCAATACATTGGCATGCACCTGCACCGTTCTGCTCTCGACATATAGCATTTGCTCCACATGGAGATGGTATGCAAGGCGTTGGCCTTTCCACAAATGGTTCTCTAATCTCTGGAACACATTGAACAAACGGATTGCCGATAAAACCTGACAGGCAGATACAATTAGGTGTATGGCTAACTGCCCTACAATCTGCGTTTACGCCGCAAGCTTTAGGGCAAGGATCTTTGCACTTCTCATTAATACAAGCTAGATGTGAGGCACATTCACTATTACTGATACATTCGGGTCTACAATTTGGAGGAGTGCCAGTGTATTCTGGTAGGCACGAACATGACGGAGCATCACCAATGGCTTTGCATTGGGCATTTGGACCGCATGGATTCGGTTGGCAAGGGTTTGTTGGTTGTGGCCGTGGTTCGTCGCCTAAAATGAATTTAACGATTAGCAAAAATAACTATTGCCACTGGGAATATATTCTTACGTATAGGCAGACATCTCGTAAATGGATCACCGGTTTGTCCTTGTAAACAACTGCAGATAGGATTATGATTTACGACTTGACACTGGGCATTTATTCCGCATGTACCTGGACATGGATCGGCACATTTTTGATTGATACAAGCTCTATTTAGAGGACATTCTGAATTGGTCACGCATTCTGGTCTACAAGCTGGTGGACTACCAATAAAGCCTGGTACACATGAACATACGGCTTGACCGTTAATTTCACGGCATTGACTGTTAGGTCCACATGGAGATGGTTGACATGGATGTTTAGGTATTTCCGCTAAAAGATAATTATTCATTTATCTTCAAATTGTTAGGAGTTTCGTAATTTTTTTTTTAATGTAATACAATTGATAATAGTTAGTTACCTGCTATTGGAGAACATAGAACGAAAGCATTGCCATTAAAGCCAGGTAGACAGGAACATATTGGAATGTGGTTAATAACCGAACACTCGGCGTTCTGACCACAGGTGCCCGGACATGGGTCTTGACATTTATTTCTAATGCATGCCTTATTTCTCGGACAATCTCCGTTGAGGACACATTCAGGTCTACAACCTCTATAAGGGTCTCCTTGATATTCTGGTAGACATGTGCATATTCCATTATTACACTGGGCATTCGCACCGCATGGAGATGGGTTGCACGGATCAGATTCAACAAGTTCTGGTGGGGGTGGTGGTTTGGGTGAGCAATAAGAAAATGGATCACCGGTATATCCGTCAATGCAACTACAAATAGGTGTATGGTTAATAACACTACATTGGGCGTTCGTTCCACATGAACCTGGACAAGGATCTCTGCATTTTTGTTGGATACAGGCCAAGTTACTTGGACATTCTGAGTTAATAGAACATTCTGGCCTACAGTTTGGTGGAGTGCCGATATAGCTGGGCAAACAAGAGCAAGATGGATTGCCTCCAACATCGCGGCACTGACTGTTTGGTCCACAAGGCGAAGGCACACATGGATTTTGAGGAGCTGGTGGTTGTTCTAGAGGAGGTGGTGGTACCGGGAAACATCTGGTGAACGGATCACCTGTATATTCGATTAGGCAACTACATATCGGACTGTGATTGATGACTTGACAGTTGGCATTAAGACCACAGGTACCTGGACAAGGATCAGTACATTTCTGATTTATGCACGCTTTGTTTTGTGGACATTCTGTACTAACGACACATTCCGGTCTACAACCTGGAGGGCTACCTACGTATTCTGGTAGACAAGAGCATACTGCTTGACCATTAATTTCGCGACATTGACTGTTAGGTCCGCATGGCGATGGTTGGCAAGGATCCCCAGGTGTCTCAACTATAACAGCTAAAATATAACATAACATAAGGTTTTCCTCTTGCAATAAAAATGGCAATTAAATAATGTACAATATAAATTTCAAAGAACTTACGTTCAGGTGGTATTAAATTACAGTATATGTACGGATCTCCAGTATACAATGGCAAACAACTACAAGAGGGTAAGTGATTAACAACTTGACAGTCCGCATTTTGACCGCAGGTTCCAGGGCATGGATCAACGCATTTGTTTCTGATACATGCTTTGTTCGATTGACAATCAGAGTTTACACTGCATTCGGGTCGGCAGCCTTCATAAGGGTTTCCAATATATTCTGGCAAGCATATGCATGCGCCTGCCCCGTTTTGTTCTCTGCACTCAGCATTGGCTCCACAAGGTGATGGTAAGCAAGGTGTTGGTCTTTCAACCGGTAGTGAAACTGCAAATTGAATTAAATCTGGTAAATGGTATCTATTCAGGCATATGGATGTGTATTAATGAGGATTAATTCTTCAACGTTTTTTCGGTTGTACTTTAAAAAACTGAACAAAATTAGCCTACCTTGTTGGGAGCAGATAGAGAAAGGATTTCCAATGAAACCAGGTAAGCAAACACAGTTAGGAGTATGACTGACAACTCGGCATTCGGCGTTTTGTCCGCAAACACCAGGACATGGGTCTTTACACTTTTGGTTAATGCAAGCCAGGTGATTCGCACATTCGCTATTACTTATACATTCTGGTTTACAGTTTGGCGGCTGACCAATGAATGCAGGCAAGCAAGAGCAAGACGGAGAACCATTGATTTCTCTACACTGTGAATTTGGTCCGCACGGTGATGGATTGCACGGATCTTTAACTTCGACTACTTCATCGCCTACAAAAGTTGATTATTTTAGAATTAAATTCCTTTTACACAATGTAATCGTTCTTACGGATTGGAGTACATCTAACGAATGGGTCTCCGGTATAGCGTGGAGCACAACTACAAATCGGGTTATGATTCACTACTTGGCATAATGAATTGATGCCGCAAGTTCCTGGACAGGGATCGATGCATTTTTGGTTCACACATGCTTGATTTAGGGAACATTCTGAACTGGTAACGCACTCTGGTCTGCACGATGGTGGGCTTCCGATGAAGCCTGGTACACACGAGCATACTGCTTGACCATTTATTTCTCTACATTGGCTGTTAGGGCCACATGGCGATGGATTGCATGGGTTTTGCGCTATTGGTGCTAAAATATTTAAGAAATTTATTAGACTTATTATGCCAATATGAAATATCCCAGCCGCGATTAAATTGACATAGGTAAGAATAATATAGAAAAATCAGTGATAATCTAATCGAACCTAATCTTAAGGATATCTAGGTAGCTTAAAATCTGGTGATTTTTTAATAAATGTTTCTTATAATCATTTGAATACTCTGTATAATAATACAGGGTGCAATAAAGGTCGAAAGCATTAAAAAAATATTAAAATTTTCAATGTTAAAATCAACAATGCTAAGTCAATAAGGATAGGTGTTGGCATAGACTGCAAATAATTTGATATTGCCTTCCAAATTAAATTCAGAATATTTTCTTCTTTGCAAACTTCAACTTAAATTTTTAATTTTAATATTAAATTCAACACTAGTAAATGCCTAAGGACATGCTTAATCGTTTTATCGACTGTAAATAATATTGCCTCTCGAATTAAATTCAGAACATTTTGTTCTAAGCAACTTCAATTTAAATCTTTTAATTCTAATATTAAATTCAACATTAGGAAGTGCTCAAGGATAGGCCGATTCGTTGTAACGACTGTAAATAATTCAATATTGCCTCCTGAATAAATTCAGAACATTTTCTTTCATGCAGCTTTAATTTTATTTTTTTAAATTTAATATCAAATTCAACACTAGTAAGTACCTAAGGAATACCGATTCGTTGCATTGACTGCAAATAACGTAATATTGCCTTAAATTCAGAATATTTTCTTCTAGACAACTTCAATTCAATTCTTTTAATTTTGATATTAAATTCAACATTAGGAAGTGCCCAAGAATAGGCCGATTCGTTGTATCGACTGTAAATAATTCAATATTGCCTCCTGAATTCAATTCAGAATATTTTCTTTCATGCTGGTTTAATTTTATATATTTAAATTTAATAATAAATTCAACACTAGTAAGTACCTAAGAAATGCCGATTACTTGCATTGACTGCAAATAATTTAATATTGCCTTTCGAATTAAATTCAGAATATTTTCTTCTAGTCAATTTCAATTTTATTCTTTTAATTTTAATATTAAATTCAACATTAGGAAGTGCCCAAGGATAGGCCGATTCATTGTAACGACTGTAAATAATTCAATATTGCCTCCTGAATTAAATTCAGAATATTTTCTTTCATGCACCTTTTAATTATACTTTTTAAATTTAATATCAAATTCAACACTAGTAAGTACCTAAGGAATACCGATTCGTTGTATTGACTGCAGATAATTTAATATTGCCTTTCGAATTAAGTTCAGAATATTTTCTTCTAGGCAACTTGTAAATAATTCAATATTGCCACCTGAATTATTTTCTTTCATGCAGCTTTAATTTGATGTATTTAAATTTAATAATAAATTCAACACTAGTAAGTACCTAAGAAATGCCGATTTGTTTCATTGACTGCAAATAATATAATATTGCTTTTCGAATTAAATTCAGATTATTTTCTTCTAAGCAACTTCCATATTATTCCTTTAATTTTAATATTAAATTCAACATTAGGAAGTGCCCAAGGATAGGCCGATTCGTTTTATCGACTGTAAATGATTTTATATTGCCTCCTGAATTAAATTCAGAATATTTTCTTTCGTGCAACTTAAATTTTATTCATTTAATTTTAATATTAAATTCAACACTATTAAGTGCCTAAGGAATGCCGATTCGTTGTATTGATTGCAAATAATTTAATATTGCCTTTCGAATCAAATGCAGAATATTTTCTTCTATGCAACTTGAATTTTATTATTTTAATTTTAATATTAAATTTAACACTAGGAAGTGCCTAAGGATCGTTGTATCGAATGTAAATTATTTAATACTGCCTTTAGAATTAAATTCAGAATATTTTCTTTCATGCAACTTTAATTTAATTTTTTTAAATTTAATATTAAATTCAACGCTAGTAAGTACCTAAGGATTGAAATAATTTAATATCGCATTTAATTAAATTCAGAATATTTTCTTCTATGCAACTTCAATTTTATTCTTTTAATTTCAATATTAAATTCCACATTAGGAAGTGCCTAAGGATAGGCCGATTCGTTGTGTCGACTGTAAATTATTTAATATTTCCTCTTGAATTAAATTCAGAATATTTTCTTTCATGCAGCTTTAATTTTATTTTGTTAAATTTAATATTAAATTCAGCGCTAGTAAGTACCTAAAAAATGCCGATTCGTTGAATTGACTGCAAATAATTTAATATTGCCTTTCGAATTAAATTCAGAATATTTTCTTCTAGGCAACTTCAATTTAATTCTTTTAATTTTAATATTAAATTCAACATTAGGAAGTGCCCAAGAATAGGCCGATTCGTTGTATCGACTGTAAGTAATTCAATATTGTCTCCTGAATTCAATTCAGAATACTTTCTTTCATGCAGCTTTAATTTTATATATTTAAATTTAATAATAAATTCAACACTAGTAAGTACCTAAGAAATGCCGATTTGTTGCATTGACTGCAAATAATTTAATATTGCCTTTCGAATTAAATTCAGAATATTTTATTCTAGGCAACTTAAATTTTATTCCTTTAATTTTAATATTAGATTCAACATTAAGAAATGCCTAAGGATAGGACGCCTCGTTGTATCGACTGTAAATTATATAATATTGCCTCCTGAATTAAATTCAGAATATTTTCTTTGGTGCAACTTAAATTTTATTCATTTAATTTTAATATTAAATTCAACACTAGGAAGTGCCTGTATTCATTGCAAATAATATAATATTGCCTTTCGAATCAAATGCAGAATATTTACTCTTAAGCAGCTTTAACTATATATTTTTTTTAATTTTAATGTTAAAATCAGCACTAGTAAGTACCTAAGGAAGGCCGATTCGTTGCATCGACTGCAAATAATTTAATATTGCCTTTTAAATTAAATTCGGATTACTTTCTTATATTTAGCTTTAACTTAAATTTGTATTTTAATGATAAACTCAACACTCGAATAATTAATATTGCCTCTATTAATTAACTCTATTTTCTAATATCAATATAAAAATTAACGCCAGTAAGTGCCTAGTGTTATCGACTGCAAATGATATTGCCTTCCAAATTACCTTCAGGCTATTTTATTCTATGCCTCTTTAACTTTATTTTCTTAATTTTAATCTTAAATTCACCAGGTCGATTCGTTGTATCGACTGCAAATAATTTAATATTGCCTTCTAGATTAAATTCAGATTTTTTTCTTGTATGCAGCTTTAACTTAAATCTTTACTTTAATGTTAAATTAACACTGGAAGATGCGTAACGATAGGTCCATACATTCTATTAACTGTCAATAATTTAATATTACCATCCGAATTAAATTCAGAATATTTACTTTTAAGCAGCTTTAACTTTATTTTCTAAAATTAATATTAGAATTAACGCCAGTAAGCGCCTAGTGTATCGACTGCAAATGATGTTGCCTTCCAAATTTACTTCAGACTATTTTCTTCTATGCCTCTTTAACTTCGTTTTTTTAATTTAATATTAAATTCATCTGGCCCATTGGCCCATAATTTAATATTGCCATCCCACTTAAATATATGCAGCTTTAACTTTATATTTTAATTTTAATATTAAATTTCGCACCGGTAAGTGCCTAACGACAGGTAGATAGATCATTCTTTTGATTTAAAAAGTAAACGGGCTCTTTAAGAAACCCTTACTACAAGTTATTAGATGCTTAAATATTTTCTGTGACTTACCGGGTATTCTCGAACATAAAACGAAAGCGTTGCCGGTATACCCTTGCAGGCAAGTGCACATGGGAATGTGATTGATCACTGCACATTCGGCATTTGTTCCACATGTTCCAGGGCACGGATCCGTACATTTATTTCTAGTGCATGCCTTGTTCCACGGACAGTCACTATTCAGAATACATTCCGGCCTACAGCCTCTATAAGGGTCTCCTTGGTATTCTGGTATGCAAGTACATATACCGTTGTTACACTGGGCATTGGGACCACACGGTGATGGGTTGCATGGATCGGTTTCAACCGGAGGTGGTGATGGTGGTTTAGGGAAGCAATTCGTAAATGGATCCCCTGTAAATCCTTCTGGACATACACAGATAGGCGTGTGATTGATTACAGAGCACTGAGCACCGAACCCACAAGATCCTGGACAAGGGTCGGTGCACTTTTGTCTTATGCAAGCCAAGTTGCTGGAACATTCTTGATTGATGGTGCATTCTGGGCGACAGTTTGGTGGACTTCCAAAGAACGTTTGAAGACATCTGCATACCGCAGACCCTCCCACATTCGTGCATTCCGCATTCGCGCCACAAGGAGAAGGTACACAAGGGTCTCTTTCTTCGATTATTTGTGGCTCTGGTAGTGCCGCTAAAATGAACCGAGTTGCGTTAATTTATCCATAAATTGGAATATCAATGAAAACTTACGTGGTATCGGGTAGCATCTCGTGAAAGGATCACCAGTGTGACCCGGTGAACAGATACAGATTGGACTATGGTTGATTACGGAACATTTGGAATTGATTCCACAAGTACCAGGGCATGGGTCCGAGCACTTCTGGTTTATACAGGCCTTTTCTCGAGGACATTCGGAACTAACGACACACTCAGGTCTACAGCTTGGAGGACTTCCGATATATTCTGGCAAACATGAACAGACCGCTTGTCCGTTCACTTCGCGGCATTGACTGTTTGGACCGCACGGAGATGGTTGACATGGATTTTGAGGTGGTTTCTCGTCATAAACAACTATTTAAAATTATGGTTTTAATTTATTAAATTTCCAGTGGGTATCCGAATAGATTCAGATGATTTGATAATTTTTATGGAAAGTGTAAATCAATAGCTTCAGATAGCAGAGAGTAATTGGATTAAATAAAAGGTATATTAACTTTTCCAGAGCCCTTGTTTCCTAGTTTTATTTTCTACTGGCTGACTAAAATGTATTATGGTAGATCCAATGAAGGAATATTCGCATGATCATATATAAAAATATTATCTATGATATACAGCGTTTGCTAAAATGGAAAAACTTTCATATAAAACATTTTTCTCATAAATGTAAAACAAAAGATTTAAGGGTGGATCACCCTCTACATGTTACCTACAATTTGACAATGCCTAACTTGGTTCTTCTCAAGCATAAGCTTTTACGAAAAATGTTGTAAATAATATTTAAAAGTTATCACAAAATATGTTCTTAAAGCATGATACTATTTATAGGAACATGATAGACATTGGCGCATACGTGAAGGATTTCTCAGATAAAAATTTTCTTAATATAAAAATATTGGTGATTCTTACTTTCTGGTATTATTTTGCAATAAGTAAATGGATCTCCTGTATATCCTGGAACACAAACGCAAGCAGGGAAGTGGTTGACCGCAGTGCATTCGGCGTTTTGACCACAAGCCCCTGGACAGGGGTCTTTGCATTTGCTCGCAACGCAGGCTTTATTCGAGGGACAGTCCGAGTTAAGTACACATTCTGGTCTGCAACCTTCGTAAGGGTTGCCGATGTAGTCAGAGAGGCAGGTACAAGAACCTGCACCGTTTTGTTCCCTACAGACTGCGTTCGCTCCACACGGTGATGGTATACATGGATTGGTTATTTCAGGGGGTGGAGCTAAAAGATTATCAGTTTATAAATAAGCAGCTCGTTAACTGGGACATTAAAAGCAGAGCACATCTCGAAGAATATCGAATGGACTTTAAAGTATGATCATTAGCAGATTTTCTCAAAAATTTCATTAAAATATCATTATCAGTCTATAAGTTTTCTCTTTGTTCTTCCAGTAGAGCTCTAAAAAAAACTTGTCGAAGAAAGCAGATAACATAAGTGTCAGAAAGGAGAAAGACCATAACAATATCGCTATGGACCTGTAGCAACATTTGTGGAAAAACTTGGAACATATATGGTAAGAAGTCATGGCCGACAAGGCGTGTATGAGATTGAAAAAATATTTTTCGTATAGCAACATCGGTGGCTATGGCACTTCTAAAGTTACCTCCTCTTCACATCTACCTGGAGAGAGAGGCGATGGTGCTGAAAAGCGTTGCAATAATCAGCATCTTGCGAACCCTACTCATACTTGTAAGAAATTATGAATTCGAAATAAAATTGATCAGGTGTTGGGTTTCAGACAGCGCCAAAATCATCAATGAAGTCAGAGTTAATACTTATCGTATTGCATCATCGATGGCTACGGAGGCAAAACTAAAGTTATCTCCTCTCCACATCTACCTGGGGAGAGAGAGAGGCGATGGTACACATTGACCTACTGAAAAGCTTTGAAATAATCAGCACCTTAGGAACCTTAGTCATCCTTGTAAGAAATTAATGGACTCGAAACAAAATTGACCAGCTGTTGGGTATCAGACAGCTCTAAAATCAATAATGAAGTCAGAGTTAATACTTATCGTATTGCATCATCGATGGCTACGG